>RJWM01024052.1:0-31253 GCA_004363535.1 Dasyprocta punctata | reverse complement strand
TTGAAAAATATGAAGGGTACCTTTTGCTACTAGGAGCTTGAAAAGGAAATGGTAATAACAGAACTGGGACAGTAATAGCAAGCGTGTAGAAGAAGCAATTTAGCCTGTGAATGCCCGGCTGTTTACATTTCTGTGAATGAGCTAGGGTGAAAAAGCGAAGAATACTACAGACTCGCTTTTAACATGATGGGGTGCAACGCGCCAGCTCTGCAGATGACTTGGGGGGACATAGAGATTTTAAAATGCGACTTGCTTTATCTTGATCAGGAATCCTGCGTTTTCTGTTGTCTTCTCAGGAAGTGGTTGGACAACATTTGCTTTTTCGATTACAGGAAACTGCTGTGATCAATCCCAAGAAATAATTTGCAAGCCTTTGCCATCCAGATATTTAAAGCAGTGTCCAAATAAAACACCATGGGCTGGGGGGTGCGTCTCTAGGGCAGTGTGCATGCTTCGCCTAAGAATCAATCAATCCATAAATAATGGATCCTGTCCTGGCATGATCATTTCAGAAAGTGATCTTAATAGGGATGGATACATCGCCACCCAAAGCCAGCACTTTCTTTGAGTTATTTTAGTGCAGTATATATGAGTATTCATTATTTCCCTACGCAAGGAAAGGAAAAGGTTGCTCGAGATGATCTTCCACATTTTGCGGGAGGATAAACAATATTTTCTTACCCAGAAGGGAGTGCTAAAGAGAGAAATTAAGCTAAAAATGACAGCAGTAGGCTAGAAGTTGAAAGAGTGCGAATTTAGGATGAAATAGACATTAGTTCAAATCTTCTCCTACCTGTCTTTTTGTCACATGGCATTCAAAGAATCAACTAACTTTCTGATTCCCTCCCTTAGATCCAAAAAAGGGTTACTGTATGATATAGGGTTTCTGTCTTTTCAGGTTATTGTATGGTATACAGTCTCACGGGCCCAAAATATTACACTGAATCCCGAAAATAAGTACTATATTCAGTTATTCATCAGTGAAAAATATATTTTAAATACTTTTGAAAAGGTCCAATGAGTTCATGTCAGCAGCACTTTTATAGCCCTTGTGTAAAACTGATTGATCTTCCAAATTTCTTATTATTCACACAGCTGGACATCACGTTAGCGCTATCATTGTTATTTCAAGTGGCCCCCCTTACCATAACCAAAAACTGTCAATGATCATTGTTCACACTGAATGATTTTAATTTAAAAAATACTCGAGAGGTAATTCTAGATGTTCAATAAATCAGAAGATCGTATAGTTGATTTTGTAGCATGAAGGGCTGGAAAACCCCATCTTGCTAGCCATTAATTACTTTATCTGTTATTCAATATGTCACACATATGAGAGTTTCTAATATGCTGAGAATAACCTGGGATCCTCCTGGGTAATTGGGGTTAAATCATCACAGCTAACTACTTAAGGGCTTAAGAGTGGTTGAACCAGGTTGCTTATATTTAAAGTGCTGATTCTCTTGTAAGCCTTCCTGTTAATTCTACGACACACTTTTGTCAGTAGGAAGGCATATCTATCTAAAGTTTGGGAGCAACTGATCTTCACTAGTACCCGGTAAGTTTGCCACCTCAAGGATGTAGCCTGCTCTTCCTGACTGAGGAGAACCCAGCAAGGCCTCCTTGAGTGTGTGGGTGGTAGCATTTTCCTTCTCTCATCCTCCAAAGCCATGACAATCCCTGTCACTCCTTCACTTCATGGTATCTCTATGCACCATTTACTCCTAAGAAAACTGGAGATCAATGTAGACCGTAGAGGTCAGGACCATTTCCTCAGGACTTAAACCCACAGTTCAAAGATGATCATTCTCTTACAGTCAATAGAGAATTCCTACACTTTTCTCAGCCCTAGCCCCTCGCATGAAAATAACTCGAGTTTTCTCTACTCTGTTTTTGTTTTGCTTTTCAAAATGATGACCAAAAGAACTTTGGTGTGCTAGAGAACAAGGTGCCTTATCAAGGTGCCGTTTTCTGTAGAAATGACTTGAACTTATTTGTGTATGGCTCAGCTGCCCCAAATCTCAATTAATTATGCCCACTTCTCATGAGTGTGTATCTTTTTTTTTGTACAGGAGATCAAACTTAAAATCTCGCACCTGCCAGGCAGGCACTTAGGTCACTGAGCTAAATCCCCAGCCCTATTTTTTGAGACAGGGTCCCACTATGCAGTTCAGGCTGACCTTGAACTCACTTTGTAGCCAAGGCTGGTCTCAAACTCACAAGGATCCTCCTGCCTCAGCCTCTCAAGTGCTCAGATTAAAGTCATGTGCTACCACGCCCAGCTATGAGTTTCCATTTTAAAATGGCTCATTCTGATATCGGGGGATGAAACTCCCAACTTGCTAAATGTCTGTTATGAGTTTGTGTTCTCTAAAATTGAAGAGTGAATTTGAGGAACAGTGGAGGTTGAGAGCACAGTATATTTATTGAGAGAAAGAAAGCTTCTGTCTGAGAGAGAGAGAGAGAGAGACTGACAGAAGGGGTCCCAAGGGGGTTTGCCAAGTATCCTGTCTTTTCTAGGGATTTTATAGAGCAAAACCACAACGTGAGACAGGTCCAAAATGGGAACTCCCAAGATGGGCATGAGGTGGGACAGAACTAAGGTCAACCAATAAGATTAATTGCTCAGGTAAAATTGATTAAATCAGGAACAAATGGGGAAGTGAGTCACTTGGCAAGCAGGCATGCTTAAGGAAAAGTGACTCTTCTTATAGGGGACTGGGATGGTGACTCCTGGCTTCCATCAGGGTGCTAGAGATCTATTTAGAATATCAGTCCCTGATGCTTATCCTTAGGAAGTGTGTGGGTGCATTTGATTTATCTTTCGTCTTGAGGTCTGGCCCACAGCGGAGGTGTCTCTCTCCCCTCACAGTTGTGAGGTACCTGGTCTTTTGCACTGGCTCCTTCGAGGGCCCAGTCCTGTCTGACTGCCTAGAATATTTCTATCTAACTCAGCTGCCTATCACAATTCTACCTCCATTCAAGTATTTTTTCCAGGTTAGCTCACCAAGTATCACTACCCTATAAATTGATACTTTACAGCTGCTCAAATTTATTGTGGCTTTTACATAGCCGTAACCATTTGCTTTAGGACCATATCATTGACTGCCTGCTGTTTAGCAGACAGGGGCATCTTATAAATGTTACTTTACTTAATCTTCCTAAACTCCCTTAAATGGATCAACCAAGTCTTCCCCGGGAGAAGATGAAGGCATTGTGGTACTGACCTCTAGTCTTGCTCGAACAGCTCTCCTAAAGATCAGAGGGAGGATTAAATCTCGAGTCTCAATGAACCCAAAGCCCTGGGTCTCACCGCTTACCTCTAACATTGTCTGCCACTATCAGGAACGAATTATTAAACTCGAGAGCAGGTTAATGAACTGAATAACTCTTCCGCATAATATTTGCTTTTTGTAATTCCGCACACTAGAAGGAGTCAGATTCTCCTCTCCATTGACCCAGGTACAAAATGGTAATGCGATTCATTTCCTTTAATACATTATCAATGATGCGCTATCGTACAAACTGATGACAATGTCAGCCCAGACAATAACATCAGACACATTGAACTTCTCCCACGGCTTAGCATTCCCATCGCATTAGGAAATTGGGCATCTCATGGCCAATTCCCTTATCCTTCCATGCTTGCTGTGTGTCACCCATGAGTGAAGACCAATGAACTCAATGATCCAGCAACTCGAATGGATTTCTTATTCGATGGCTTGGTTTATGGTTTTGAAAACTGTTACCCATGTGGGTTTCTGTTACTAAAATATTCAAAGATGATTCAGAGCACATCGCTATGCTGAAAACTGGGTCATGCCCTCTGGAAATCGTATTTCTTTTTAAGGTCATGGATCATACAAGCCAGTTTAGGTGCTTTGGAGGCGTAACCATGACTGTCACACAGAAATGATCTCACATAAACGCGGCCAACGTGCACAGTACAGAAAGCATTTGAAATAGGGATTTAGATGGCTGGTGGCCTGTGAATGCCATGCAAACAGGCTTTGGGACACCCTTGCTACGTCCGCCTGAATGGTCCCACTGTTCTGTATGTGATGAGTGAGTGGTCCCTGAATAGCACCTAGAAATCCCAGGAGGGAACCATGCATACGTCTGAAGGGTTATAATCCGCATTCCACTGGGTGTGCATTGCTGTGGAAGGATTTTACATCATCGAGAGTGTCACGGGTCACTGGAGTACTTCTGCCCCGGCCTGCCGAGCAGGGTCTCTGTTCACTGCCTGTGAAGTGGACTGGTCCACACTTTCTGCTCTCACTGGGGAGTCAAAGATGTAGATTTTCATTACGTATTTCCACTGCTTTTCTGCTAGGTTGCTTGTGTGTGTGTGTGTGTGTGTGTGTGTGTGTGTATGTCTAGAGCTTAAGCTCAGGGTCTTCCTTTATTATTGATTATTGATTAATTATTGATTTAAAAAAATTGTCATGGTCTTGATAAGTCTGTAAATTTCCCTGGCTGGGGCTCAGACTTTCAGTCTTCTCTCCTCTGTCTCCCAGAGTGCTAGGAATACAGCTATCTGCCACCATGCATAGATTTCTTTTTCATTTATTTATTTATTTATTTCTAAGTTCTCTTTATTTCCTTTTTTTTAAATGTTTTGTGAAAGCTTTCTTTTCAATGATACATGACATCCACCTTATCCACAAAGTCCATATTTTCTGAACACCTATGCCAGGCGTGGTGGCACTCGCCTATCAGTGTAGCTCTTGGGCACGAGGATTGGCACAAATGCAAAACCACTTTGGGTATGTGAAGTAAGCTGAGTGCCAGTGTGGACATGTACAGAGATAGTCACAGAAACACAACAAAAAGTGGAAGGATGGAAGGAAGGAAGAGAGGGGTGGGGAAGACAGGAAGGAAGGAAGGAAAGAAGGAAGGAAGGAAGGAAGGTTGGCTATTCATAAATGTGGAGAAAAATCTGCAGAGTTAAAGAGGAGAGAAGGTAGTACAGCACTGCATTTGGGGGAAAATGAAATAGACAACAATGGAGACACCAGTGGAGGCTGCAAGATAGAACAGGGACCCAGACAGGAAGTTCATGGGTGGGACTGCTCCAAAGCAGGAAGTAGCAGAGGGGAGGGTGGAAAGGCGGGACTGAGAAGGAGCTGAGTGGTGGAAGGTGGCGGAGGTGATCCCAGGGGCAGGACCTTCAGCGGAGTGTGTGACGGCAATGCATGTTTCCGGGGTCCACTGGGGTCTTCTGGGTGTGTTGTGGAGCTATGAACTGTAGAAAGCCTGAAGCAAACGTGCGGACTGAAGGAGGTGGGAAAGCTATAGTGCCTTGGGTGCGAGTTAGGAAACCAAGAAAATCCGAGAACACTTTCAAAAAAAAATAAAAGTCTCCCTTGATGGTCTTCTTTGTCTGTGCACATTGAGTGTGCACTGAAGAACTGCACGGAGACACTGTGATCTCCTGGTTCCCATCACCCACTGACTTGGACAAGTCTCCCGGGATGGACAAAATCAGGGTCTTCCTTTGCAATCATGATGATGGCTTGAGTTTTCCACTTCTGTCCCCTGGTGGCCAGACTTAGCCATTGCTTTCTTTGGATTTGCTCTGCAGAGAAGAAAGAAGGTTGGGGAAATCAGGGTGAATGCCAGGATTCTGCATGCAGTTGAGATCACGCGGTATTTGTCTTCCGTACCTGACTTATCTCCTGTAATGTGTTGATCTCCAGATCTACCCGTGTAGTGGCAGAGGGCAGGACGTCCTTTGGAGAGGCTGAACAGCACCGCTGTGTGTCATGATCTACGTTTTCTTTATCTATTCACCCACTTAGTTTTACACTGCATCTTGGCTTATCGTGAATCTCAAGATAAGAAACAAGAATGCATATATCTTTCCAAGCACTTAAAAATAAATCTCAAATGCACAAAAATCCAATCCTCTTGTGTCATACTACAGAAAATTTCCTTCTATACATTTCCTTTCTATCCATAAATAACCAAGGTTTTATGCTTTTGCTTCTTTCACTGTACTAGGGATGAAACCCAGCACGTCGGATGTGCTAAGTAAGAAGTGTACCATTGAGCTACACCTGAAGCCCTCTGATTTTAATTTTGAGACAGGATCTCTCTAACTGGAATTCGTAATCCTCCTGCCTTAGTCTCTCAAGTAGTGGGATTACAGGTGTGCACCACCATGCTTGGTTTGATTCAGAATTTCCTTTTTTTTTTTTTCCAGAATTTCTTAAAATAAAGTGCAATTTTATTTTTACATGCAGCTTCATTTTCAGATAAAAACAAAAACAACCTATCAAACTTCCTACAATTAGCCATTGCTTTCATACATAACTACTTTTGTCCAACAAGTTCTTAAATTGACTTCAATAGTCAATTTAATACTTTTTTATTTTTATTTTTGCGGCACCGGGGATCAAACTCACAGCCTCGCACCTGCCAGATAGGCACTTAAGCCACTGAGCCAAACTCCCAGCCCTGGTTTTTTGAGGCAGGGTGCACTATGCAGCTCAGGCTGGCCTTGCGCTCACATTGTAGCCCCAGCCGGCCTTGAACTCACAACGCTTCTCCTAACTCAGCCTCCTGAGTGCTGGGATTAAAGGCGTGCACCACAACGTCTGGCTAGTTTAATACTTGAGTTAATACTTTAGTAGAATATTTCTTGATAAAATGTTCTCTTTTTTGGAAAATTGTGCCTTCAAAATCAAATCTTTAAGATCATTAATTCTAAAAGGTACCATTGCTTCTATCTGAGGTACTTTTTCTTCATTTGACTTCTGGTCTCCTGTGGAAAGGGTCAATTATTTGTAGTGGATGAGGAAGCAGGAAGGTTTCCTCTCTCTTGCTGGAGGACAGAAACACCTGAGAATTACTCAGAATGTGAGCAATGCCATGATGAACCTGATTTTTGTTAGCACTGGATGTTTTTAGAAAAGTTCTGAAAAAGGCCGAAGTACACAAACTTGATTGGCATGAGGTGGGAATTAAGATTCTGGATGATCCTGCGAGAAATAAGAGCTGTCTTGAAAACCTGATTCATGCAAAGAAATTGATGAATGGCCCTTCAGAACTCCTAGAGTGGGCTTCAACTCATTATGGATTCTTAGCCCTGAGCTTGAGTAATCAGACAATAAATCTGTATAACTTCATGTTCTAGTACAGTCACAGCTGGTGCCCGAACTTCCCTGGGTACCAAGTGAGGGATCTGCTTCCCAAAAGAGGGAGTCACTGACATCTTCTACTGCACCTGGAAGACAAAAATGAGAAACAGAGAACTGACCACCGGGGGCAGAGAATGAAAAACATTCATGAAAGGAATAATTAGTTCCATGGCAAAAATCTGATCTAAATAAGTTCAGCAGGATGCAAGAAGTTAAAATCGAAAATTCTTTCAAGGCATTTTGTTATAAACAAACCAAGGAAACAGGTCAGCCTGTGGGTAGTTGAAGTGGGAAATAAACACTGCTGTATTTTACTGTGTGAGAAATAGCAGCAAATCGGTGTGCTATTGGGTAGTATTCAGCAAGGAAGCAGATCCTTTAGGACTGGGAAGCCTTGGCCAGACAAGTCTCATTCTGAACTTGATGGTAGATAGAATTGAACTTATTTATGAATGCAGGATACATTTGCTAAACAATGAAAAGCTAAAAATTGTAGATGTAAAGGGCAGTGTGCATAGGTTGGTGGGAGCTAAGGAAGATGTGGGTGTTCTTTTGCTGACCTAGAATTTCTGAGAAGTAGGATGCAAGACAATGAGTATGAAGAAAAGAGAAGAGAAGAGAAGAAGAGAAGAGAAGAGAAGAGAAGAGAAGAGAAGAGAAGAGAAGAGAAGAGAAGAGAAGAGAAGAGAGGAGGGGAGGGGAGGAGAGGGGAGGGGGAGGGGAGGGGAGGAGGAGAGGAGAGGGGGGGGGGAGGAGGAGGGGAGGAGAGGGGAGGAGAAAAGCAAAGATTCACTGAAGGAGGATTGGGGAGGGCAAAGCATTTTGATTGGTGGTCAAACTTCAAAGTCATTAGAGTTATAATCCCTAGGTTTGCAGTGATGCCAAATGTGTTTGTTGGTTCTAGGGTTTCTTGAAAGTCTTTTCCAAACATGTTCTGATTTAGGAAGACATACGTGCTGCCTCAGTTTACAACATTTTGCACAAACTTTTGCCATGGTTCATGCAAGGAAAAGTACCTGGTTGATCTGGGGAGAAATTAGACAAAAAGAGATGCTGTGACAAGATGAAAAACCACTAGGATAACTAGAATATCAGCTATATCGTTTGCCACGTGTTCTGGTTGGAATCACCCTTCATTGAGAAATATTTATCTTGTGTTTGTTTCCATTGTCTGAGAATCTCAGGTCACTGTGGCATGAAAGAACCCTCTACTGAACTCATTTTGTACCAGAACTTACACTTTTGCATATAGCTTTGTTTTCTTCATGTGAATGCTGTTTCCTTCTTCTCACTAATTTCTAAGCTCCTTGAGGGCTGAATTCATAGTATGTATTTGCCTTTGTCTCTTGAGTATTTACCAGATAATAAGAATTTTCTGGATGATTAACCATTGCCACATTTTTTGCTTTGAATTGCAAAACGCAAGCTAATTAACAGAGGAACGAATATATTTACTTGAAAATTATTTCCTTAGATTTAAGCAAACTCTTGATTCTCAAAATCAGTGAATACCTCATTTTGCATAAAACATGTTTATTTCTACTTTAAATATTCAATGCTTCATCGTTTTTCCCTCGAGCACCAAAATTTCTATGTTCTTTGAAACAAATGTTTGTAACTTTCTCTTCATTTCCAGATCTATCGTCTTTGTATGAAAGATATCATGAACAGAAATACTTTTGTTCATGGAATGCAATCATTATTAAAAATCCTCATATCTTTATATTGTTAGCAAATTCTGGGTCGTTTTAAAAACAAAGTAGCATGGCCATAATATACAATTTTTCTGCAATTCTTCATATGAGTATTTTCAATGATTTGTGATAAAAAGACAATCCTTGGTGATTTCCCAAGAGCTAAACTACATTTTTTGCCAAACAGCTGACATGTATATGAAATGATCTTATAATCTGACTGAATGAATTTTCTAGGGCTGCCATGACAAATTACCACAAGTATCATGGCATAACACAAAAGAAATCCAATTTCTGTTCCCTTGCACAATTTAGGGGAACAGGACTCCAAAATCAAGATGGCGGAAGGTCTGTTGGTCTTTGGCAGACAGCAGGAAATGACGCTTTTTTGAATTTCCAGATTCCGGTGGCTCCATCTTTGGCCCCATCTTTCAAGGTCATGTCATTTCAAGTGAGTGCCTCCTCCTCTTCTTACAAGGGTACAGCTCATTAGATTTAGAGGTTACCCTAAATCTGAAATAATTTCATCCTGAGAGTCTAAATGCATGACATCAGTGAGATCCTTGTTTCCAGATACACTCACTTTCTGAGATTCAAGCAGACATGAGTTTGTGGAGGATGGTATTCAACCCTACTGTCTGAGGGAGTTTTTTTTGTTTTTTGTTTTTTTTTTAAGTGGAGAAAAAACAGAGAAAAAGACATATAAAACAAAGACAACAAGGCTGGGAGTTTGGCTCAGCAGCTTAAGTGCCTGCCCTGGCAGGTGTGAGGTTGTGAGTTCGATCCCCGGTGCCACAAAAAAAAAACAAAAAAAAAACAAACAAAAAAAACAAAGACAACAAGCAAAAGAGCCAAACAAACGACTAGGGTAAATACACAACAGTAACACTGCAGGTTTACAAAACCGGATGATAGAGACTTGACAATGGTTGCAATATTGTGTATCATTATCTTCAAAATGGTTACTTACATTAACAGATATAGACATGTAAAACTGATCCAATCATATGAGTATTAATTATTCTTTCTCAATAACGAATACATTCAGCAGTGTGTTCATTTTACTTATCTTACATATACACATTCAACCCAGCTATCCCACTTCTGGGCATTTTCCCAGAAGAATTGAAAACATCATACCACAGTGATATCTGTTTATAGCAACCCAATTTGTAGTAGCCAGATCTTGGAAACAACCCAAGTGCCCATCAATCAAAGAATGGATAAAAAAGATGTCTGAGGGAGTTTTATTTTTTTATTTTATTTTATTTTTTTTAACACTGAGGTAGAGTACATCTTTAACTTAAAGGAGGAAAGGTTTATTTCATTTCAAAGTCTGAAGATTTGTCGATCCATCTTTGCCTGGCTCCAAGGCAGGGTGGCATGTCAGGGGGGCACCACTGAGGAGAAACAACCCAAGGCACGGCAGGCAGAAGGCATCCAACCAGGAAGCAGCAAGCCTCCCTTTCCCTTATATCCCATCCAAGATGCCAGCCTTTTGGTTGGTGCCACCCACACCCAGGGTGGATCTTCTGTGTTCAGTGAATCCACTCAGCCACACCCAGAACTGTGCTAATTCCAATCAATGGATTTATTTAGTTTCACAAAATTTGATCCCAGTATCACATATTCTAAATCTAGTCAGTTCCAAAATGCCCCACCTATGAGTACACGAAGATTTGGAGGAGCGTCTAGATAAAAATCATGAGCACCTACACATCCCGCTTCCTCCTACGGTCCATGATTGCAACGCACAATTGATTGGATCAAGTATGTCTACTTTTTTCCTTCCATATATGCAGAATGTCTCTATGTTCAGGATGCCTTTGAAACCTTCTCAACTCTGCTTAGAAGTGCAGGACATTCTACGACTTGTCTCATTGTCTTTTCCCATCTCCTCTTCTTTCAAGGAATATAATCACACCATATCAACTTTATTTCCTGCATCTTACAATTTGTCCCTCAGTGTTACAAGTGGCAAAAGCGTTTTCCCCTGCTGGCCTGAAAAGTGGTAGCTTTGCTTCAGCAATAAAAGTAGGGCAATATTTCATACTTTCTTTGTAGATCAAAGGCTATCATTATAAAGCAAACAGCTTCACTTTACTATCCTCATTCCATCTTTTCCTTCTGTAATAAAATTCAATCGCTAAGGTTCATTAATGCTCTGTTTTAGAACTATACGCTTGGGCACATGCCACTTCAAAATGGTTTCCTAAGTGTTCATATAAAATATTAATAATACAGTTTTTTCTAAAAGAGATTTATTCAAACATACCTCAAGTTTTAAAGTGGGTCATGGGCTTTTAATGCAATGAATGATCTGAAAATGCATCCCAAATTCTTTGCAAATTTGTTGATTGTCTTTCATTTTGCCCTTTGGGTTAACTGTGACTTCCAGAATCCACAGAATTTAAGGCTTGTGAGGGGCTGTGTTTTTTTTTTTTTTTTTTTTTTTTTTTTTTTTTTTTTTTTTTTTTTTTACTTTCTCCCAGTGCTGGGGATTGAATGCAGGGCCTTTTCACTGACCTACATCATTACTTCCTTTTTAATTTTTTGTATTTTGAGACAGAATCTCACTAAGTTTCTCAGGCTGTGCTCCAACTTCTTCCCTCTGCCTTCTAGAGTGCTGGTTTTACACACATGTGGTAGCATACATGACTTCCCTTTGAAACTTTCCTGTTGTTCTACAGTGCAGTGAAGAAATCCATTGTTACCCCTTTCTGAGTAATGATTAACACACACACACACACATGCACGCACACACACACACACACACAATTTGTAGTATTATCAGCCAGGATGGTGATCACGTTATCTGATTCAAGGATGCTGACTGATCCTGACTGGTAGAATGAAATGTATTCTGATCAGATTCAACTTTAAAACTTCCAGTTCTCTGTTACGGAGTAAGTGTCCCCTGCCCAATGCGTGCAGAGGACAATAGTGTTGTTCTCCACTTTTGCAAAAAGAAAAAGGCAAGGCAGCCTCCAGCTGATTCCCAATCCATTGGTAATGAAGGAATATTGGAGGAGGAGCTGCATGTTGTTGAGACGATAAAGGGGTTCATGCTTCTTTTCTGGAGGAATTATGTCCTGAGCGGGGAATTTTGAAACTATGACATTGTAACAGTTGATTCACCTCGGTAAGTGTAAAACCAAAAAACACAACAAGCAGATAAAAACGTGGAGTAATTTTTATTACTGGCAAAATGTAAACACAGCACTGGGGTTACTTGTAAAGCAATGCTGTCGCCAAAGCAAGAAGGTAAGGAGATTTTTATTGTATCCGATGCTCTACCTGTGTAGAGAAGCTTGCACTTCTGGGTATGTTTCTCAGCATGATCTGTTCCAAGAGTACCTGTCTGAGCATGCTCAGTGTAAAGTGTAACTGTTTGAGCATGCTCAGTTTAAAGTGTACCTGTCTGAGCATGCTCAGTGTAAAGTGCAACTGTTTGAGCATGCTCAGTTTAAAGTGTACCTGTCTGAGCGTGCTCAGTTTAAAAGGTACCTATCCGAGCATGCTCAGTTTAAAGTGTACCTCTTTGAGCATGCTCAGTTTAAAAATGTGCCTATCTGAGCATGCTCAGTTTAAGGTCATAGGTCACAAGTTTAAAG
The DNA here is from genome assembly GCA_004363535.1 of Dasyprocta punctata. Lineage (NCBI taxonomy): Eukaryota > Metazoa > Chordata > Mammalia > Rodentia > Dasyproctidae > Dasyprocta > Dasyprocta punctata. Next base: position 18,800 of record RJWM01024052.1, on the reverse strand, counting down.
ATGGTGGTCATACTTCTGGGCATGTGCTGATCAAGGTTGTAGAGCACGTGTAGGAAAGCAAAGTTGGGACACAAATGTTTCCGGGCATTCTTAGCACACTATTATAAGAAGCCAAGTTTAAGGCACCCAGAAGAATCATTTAGACTGATTCCCTGACATTGGATGGTTCCTGGTAAGTTCCCTTAAAAATTTCTAATTTAAAGACATAGAATGAATAACCTAAAAGGTATGCAAATTTTCTTTAAAAAGGTGATGATTTTTTCTACGCAGGAAGTGTAAGAGTTTGCCCCTAAATATATGTTAATAATATCATTCACCAGACTTCCTAGATGACACTTACATTCATGCTTGAAAAGCCAATTCCAAAGTGTTGGAATCACTACTGAAAAGCCTTCAGGTTTTTTTATTCCCTGATCACAAGTAAAGAAATTTATATCCCAGTGTTTCCAGATCTTAAGAGATTCCACCAAACTACTGAGAGAAGAAAAGTCAATAGTCATGATTTCTTTTTTCCATTGCAGTCATCTCATGACATCAGCAACAAAGTGTCTAACCTGTGTAAATAAGAATCTAATATAGGGAAATTCTTTTCTTTAATGTCCTAGAACAATGAAAAAGTACCCTACTTTCGATATAGTAGAGATATAGTTCTGGGTAGAGGATGCTACCTGTTGAAAGAGATTTATTTAAATGAAATAAAATTTGGCTTGTTTTTGGCCAATACTTTGTTCACACTTACTGAAAGTTGGGAGAATTACTGGTTTAAATATAAAAAGTCTGTGAGTAGTATTACCCACACCTGGTAGTACAAGCCTGTTCACTAGTTTTTCTTCTTCTATTTTGTGTGCAAAGACTTCTCTATTGTGGTAGACTTTATACCAAGGAATAATAGGGGAAAGCAGTACATATATGATATAGAAAGTACAGTACATATATGACATTAAATTTGCATCTAATGCTCATTACACTTGCTGAGAAATGTGTGTCTTTGGTACCTTTTGACAATATCACTATTGTGATGTTAGAAAACCTGTCTTTTATAATTTATTTTGAAGTTCTTCCCTGAGAAATAGAAATTCTTCCAACTCAAAGTGAGTGGCCACTGCATTGATGTAGAAAAATAAATCTATACTATTCCTGGTATCCATGAAACCTAATCGGAATGTGGTGTGCAAGAGACATTAGGTACAGCAGTCTCACTACCTATGACTCTATTCCAATGGACAGATGTCTCTGTGGTGAAATCTTGGACACTGAGCTCAGGGTTCATTGGTTAAATTGCTATTTCATGGAGAAAATTCAGAGGGTTCATAAAGGAAGGGACCATTCTGCAGGAAGCACCTGTCAGAGCTCTTAATAACAGCATTTAATGTGTCTCTGCATAGTGCAGGTAAAAGTTCTCTTACCTCTGCTTCCTCCTGGCCTTCCCCTAGTAGATCTCTCTACCTATGTAAAAACCAGAAATTTTCAACCCTTTATCCACATTCAGTAAAATCCCATTTTCCTCCTTTCCTGTTCTTCCATCCCACGTGAGTAACTGAACGAAGGATCCATTTGGAATTGAGCCTCAACTCCAAATCCCCAGAGAATTAAAAATGTGCAGAGATATCATAGAAGACAAATCCATACTGGGGAGTTATGATTTAGATGTGACCATTCTGCTAATGGAAAGTGGATTCTGTTGGCTCTGGATTAAGGAGGGACCCTCGGACTTCCAGAAGTGGTTTATGTCTTCAAATATACTCCAGTGGACCTTGAAAACCAAACTCATTTTGCAAATTAAGAAATCAATGCTTGATATCAAGGTTCACAGGAATTAACAGTGACAAAAAATAATTTAATTGCAAATCAAATGTGGGGCTCTTTTGGTCTTGGTTGCTGTCTGAGTGCAAGTAACTCTGTGTCTTCAAACGGGTTGAGAAGTCAGCTCTTCAAGGACACACGTAATGGTTTGTATGGCTCAAGATTGCTTCTTGGTTGCTTCAACCAACTTGCTGGAAATTTCAGTTGTTCATATGCTCAATTCCACTATGCATTTGTTTTCATATCATTCTGGTCTAACCCACAAAGTTGTCTACTGTGTAAAAAATAAACTATGAGGAATTTTATTAAAAATGTGGAGAAGTTAGAGGTCTCGTTCATTGCCAGTGGGAGTGCAGTATGGTACACTAGCTGTAGAAAACAACTTGGTCATTTCTCAATAGAAAACATAAATGAACATAGAACCAACATATAATCCAGAAATTCCAATTCTGGCTTTCAGCAGTATTGAAAAGACATTTGCACATTTGAGTGTGTAGCCTCATTGTTCATGAAATCAAAAGACGCAATTGCCATACCTTTCATTGATAGATGAAAGGATTTTCAAAAGCATATGATTATGTTTATATTTCATGTAAAGTAATACATATGTATAAAATTTCTGATATTCTTTCATAGACCCGAGTTTTGTTTTTTTTACTAATATTTGTCTTTAAGGGCAAATGATAGACTTCAAGGGTATATTATACAGTCCTTAAAAGGTATAAAATCCTGTCACATTTACTGAAAAGATTAACCCTAATGACTTTACACTAAGAGAAATGGCTCAGTCACAAAGAATAAATATTGCATAACTCTTAATCCATGAAGGGCTGAAATATTAAACAGAAAATCACAAAAACAAGCAATTTATAAGTTTAAGTTTTTGTGCTATACTGAGTGATATGATGTATTTTTTCCCAGTTCCAAGCACTGGGAAAACTGAGTTACAAGCCAACTCAAGATTTTTGTCATTTATATTTGAAGAGTCTTATTATGTTGTCCAAGCTGGGTTCGAACTTGCAGTTCTCCTGTCTCAGCCTCTGTCAGTGCAAGAGTAATAAGTGTGTTCCACTATGTCTGGCTTACACGGTGAAATCTTTTGTCACCTAGATCCAGGAAGCCTAGAATGTGAATCATCTCTTTTTCGCAAGTATCCATGGTGTATACCTTGCCCTCTCATTAGTTACTTGAACATAGAATAATTGTCTTGTTTCTGTTTTTGTTTTTGCTTTTTTGGTACTGGGAATTGCACTCATGACCTCACTTGCCAGGCAGGTACCTCTGAGTTGTATCCCCAGCCCTCAGAGTAATTTTCTTCATGCTGGTGTGCAGATCTTTATTTTACTTAATATGCAAAGTATAGTAATAGTGAACCTGGCAGGCACTTGCGATGTGTCAAAATGAAGTGGTTGTTTTAAATGAAAAGTTGCAAATTCTGTAGTTCAGAAAACAAAGAATTGAATCCTGAGATGGCTAAGATTGCAGTAGTAATATTGTAGAACAAGACATCCGTATTATAACGAGATATTATAAATCCTTGTAAAGCCCTCCTAGCTGATGGTAGAGGGGTGTTGTGTCTAATGCATTTAAATTACCTTCCATTGTGAATGATTTGGAGTGTGGAAAAACAACATTATTATTTGAAGTGTGCAATATTCACATCTCACTTTAAATCTTTCACAATTAGCAAGGCGATCCCATGATCTTCCTAACTCCCACATGTAAATGACTTCACAAGTTTGCAAAATCATGATTTTAAACTTAGATCTTAAAAAGACATGCTTGAATGCTGATCTTTCATCTTTATCTTTCTCTGTTGGACTGTATTTCTCCTTTTGGAGCTATAAATCTCTAAATCCAGAGGAGCGTAACTCATTGAAGACAATATAATCTAGCTATGATGACACATGCCTGTCATCCCAGCACTCTGAGAAGCTGAGGCAAGAGGATCAAAGTGCGAGCATACCCTGGTCAATTTAGTGAGACTCCATCTCAAAGAAATTTTATTAAAGGCTGGGAATGGAGTGAAAAGCCGCTGGGTTTAACCCCAGTAACATACAAATGCACATTCACATACACATACTCACACACAATCAAATAAATAATAAAGTCAAATGACCAATTGAAAAAGCTTTTAGCAAATACTCAAATGTGTAGGGTTTGGTGTGAATGGGTTTGAAGACCAGAGGAAGAAAGACAGGGTCATAAGTGCATAAAACATACCTGGTGTGGTGGAACACGCCTTTAATCCCAGTACTCAGGAGGCTGAGGCAGGAGGATCATTGTGAGTTCAAGACCAGCCTGGGTTACAAAGTGAGTTTAAGGCCAGCCTGAACTGCATAGTGAGACCCTGTCTCAAAAAATAGGGCCAAGGATTCAGCTCGGTGGTGTAAGCGCCTTAGTGGCAGGTGTGAGGCTGTGAGTTCGATCCCCAGTACCACTAACTAACTAAATAAATAAATAAAACCTGAATTTCCTTTCATCCAGAGTTGCCTCTAAAACCTCTAAACCCTGTTTCTCAAACCTCTCCTGCTAAGCCTGAAAGGAACAGTGTGTAAAACCCCACTTCTCCTTGCTAGCACCCCTCGCCTTCTTCTTTGGAGAAGTTTAGCTTTCTCAGGTCTTTGGTATCCTCTCATTTCTTGCTGTCTCATTCCTATCAAAGGCAACATTTTTACTTCCTTTCTTTCAAGCAACTCACGTGAACCCCACAGGTAAAAGATATGCTTAAATACTGCTCTCAGTTTTTTGAGGAAAGATGTTTTTAGTGGCTGTCTAAATGTATAATGTTTCTTGGAGAATTATCTAGTGAATTGGGACAGCTTTATTTTCCATTTTTCCATTGAATTTACTTTTATGTGTTAGATGCTGTTGTCTCATGAGAGATCGTGGGTAGAGCAAGAGATGAAGTGTGTTATATTTATAAATTTTTGTTTTGGATTTATTTTCAACACACAAGGTGGAAGTTTGGTTGAGGGTTCAGAAGTGGTTTCAATATTTTGAATGTGCTGTTATTCTCTTAATAAATGTCTGCTGCTCTCATGTGTAACAGGGAACTAGTTACACATGTTCTCCAATTTTACCAAGTTCTCAACCTGATAAAGAAGTTAGCACACATGATAGGAAATCGCCTTTGTTATAAGATTTAAAGCAACACAAAGCTGGGTGTGGTGGCACACGACTTTAATCTTAGCACTCTGGAGGCTGAGGCAGGAGGATCCTTGTGAGTTCGAGACCAGCTTGGGCTACAAAGTGAGTTTAAGCTCAGCCTGAACTGCATAGTGAGACCCTGTCTCAAAAAATAGGACCGGAGATTTAGCTCAGTGGTGTAAGCACCCACCCAGCGGGTGCTAGGTTGTGAGTTTCATCCCAAGTACCAATAAATAAATAAATAAATAAATAGATAAATAAAGCAACACAAAATTTAACCTTTTCCAGCCTGGTGAAGTAGAAGCTAATGTCCTCCTCTAGGAATTAGCTGTTTTCTTTTATATTCTGCTCTCCTTTGCAGACAATTTTAAATCATAACTAATTCATGTTCCTCAGGTGTGTCAGTTAGATTTCTGTCCCTGTAACACCTGAGATGTCAATTTAATCAAAAGAAAAGAGGCATTTTGGTTTAGTTTGGAGATCCACGTTCACACTGCTCTGTTCATTTGGGATATTTAGTGAGACAGTACTTTGTGGTATCTTAGCTCTGGCATTGCTGGGACAAAATGCTCAATGTCCACAACTGAAAGATGGGAGTTTATTTTGGACTTATGGATTTAGAAGATTCAGTCCATAGTTGGCTGGTTCCAAGGGAGGAAGGGCCATGCTGCAGGAGTCAGGCAGGAGGAAACTGCTCACATCATAGGGAACAGAAAATACAATACAAAGGAAAGAATCACTGAGGGATATACATCTTTTCGTGTCATACCCACACGGACTCATCTCTTTGACCATTCCTGAACTCTTAACAACACATTTAGCTCCAAGCTCTTCAGTCCATTAATCCACTGATGATTGTAGTTGCACAGTGATCTAATCTTCAAAAGTTTCACCTCTGCACATGTGAGCCTTTTAGGTGGACATTCTAGATTTTAACCTGTGTGTGTCTTGGAGCCAAGGGATGGACTTCATGGAGTCCAGGAAGCAAAGAGATGGAGAGGAAGTGGTTGAGATTGCAATAATCCCTTTGAGAACAAATGACCCAGTGATGTAACTTTCTGTCATTAGGCCCCACAACCAATGAGCTAACTTCTTCTCATTCTATCCTACCTCAGTGATCTAACTTTCTGTCACTGGGCCCCACCCCAATGAGCTAACTTTCTATCACTATGCTTCATACTCAATGAGCTAACTTCCTCTCATGAAATCCCACCCCAAATAATCTAACTTCCTGTCACTAGGTCTCACATCCAATGAACTAAGTTCCTCTCATGAAGCTCCACCCCAGATGACCTAACTTTCTGTCACTGGGTCCCATATGCAACAAGCTCACTTTCCATCACTATGCTCCATACCCAGTAAGCTAACTTCCTCTCATTAAGCCCCACCCCAAATAGTCTAACTTCCTCTCAGTAGATCCCACACCCATTGAACTAACTTCCTCTCATGAAGCCCCACCCCAAATAATCTAACTTTCTGTCACTAGGACTCACACCCAATGAACTAACTTCCTCTCATGAAGCCCCATCCCTAAATAATCTAACTTCCTGTCACTAGGACTCACACCCAATGAACTAACTTCCTCTCATGAAGCCCCACCCCAAATAATCTAACTTTCTGTCACTAGGACTCACACCCAATGAACTAACTTCCTCTCATGAAGCCCCACCCCAAATAATCTAACTTCCTGTCACTAAGCCCCACCTACTCACCATCCTATAACTCTCCAAAAGATCTATCAGCTGGGAACCAAACCACCATTAGAAGACCCACTAGGGAAAATACCAGATCCTAATTACTGCACAAAGACTCTGGCAGAATCTAGTAGAAACCTAAGTTTATATTCAGTAGTTTCCATTTTGTATCTCCAGAAATGCTCCCCAGGCTTTAGATCATTCCTTTACTTGGCCCAAATGATCAACATGGTGGCCATTTTTAACTGAAAACAGAAGGATGTTTTATTTCCAAACCCTCAGTTCTGAAGCTACGAAATGTCCCTTTCACTAAACCTCTTATTCTGCACACAGAAATGATTTTCTAATCATTATCTGTGATGGCAATTCTAGGACCAGAAATGAGCTCATCTCTTTTAGATGACTGTGTACTTTTCTAAGCATAATGAAAAGTAGTTTTGAATTATGCCATGTTTTAGTAAAACAGATAACTAAAGGCTTTTTATTTATTTATTTTTCATTTCACTCCATTTGACCTGGCTCACAGGATGTCACATGGAAACTTTCCGCATGGTTAAATATTCCTACTGACTTCCCGTGGCAGCCTGGCATGAATGAATTATTCTGGGGCTAAGAAACAAGTTTTACTTTAGCCCTTTGAGGGGCTAAAAAAAACCAGTTTTCATAGTGTGAACTGAAGGAATTCATTTGAGCATTAATTTCTAGATAAAGTCATGGCATATCAGGGCAGGCGCTTTCTTTGGTTCAAACATCCTTTGAGTTTGTATTTAAATATTATCTGTGTCGACACTTAATATTTAATAAATGCCCATTGTGTGTCAGCTTTTGAATGCTAGCACTTTGAACAAAAGCCTTGTCAGATTTTATTCACATTCATTGGCAGAACATCTATGATGAGATACGGGTAGCCACTAGTTGTATTTACCAACTCATTTTACAAACTGGAATGGATCTTTAGTCTTGGATTTGAAGCGTTCCTTTGACCTAAACTGATGAGGAAAAAAAAAATCATAAGGATGCAAGTTTACTATATTATTTTTTCAGCCAGCGCCAAATAAATATCTCAGAGATCTTTGGTTAAATAAAAATATCATTTAAACTATATGCACACGCCGGGCGTGGTGGCGCACGCCTTTAATCCCAGCACTCAGGAGGCTGAGGTAGGAGGAACTTTGTGAGTTTGAGGCCCGCTTAGGCTACAACACGAGCACAAGGCCGGCCTGAGTTATACAGTGCAACCCTGCCTCAAAAAACTAGGGCCAGGAGTTTGGCTCTGTGGTGTAAGTGCCTGTCTGGCAGGCGTGAGACTGTGAGTTCAATCTCCGGTACCGTGAAAAATAAATAAATAAATAAATAAATAAATAAATAAATAAAATAAACTATAGGCACATGTATGTCTATTTCTCTTAGTTCGATTTATGAATCCAAGGATATAATTAGCGTTGTAGAGTAACACAGACTTCCCAAAATGATACGTCTGTAAATATTCCAGTGAAGCCTGGCGTGGTGGCGCACGCCTTTAATCCCAGCACTCGGGAGGCTGAGGTAGGCGGAGCGTTGTGAGTTCGAGGCCCGCTTGGGCTACAACGCGAGCACAAGGCCGGCCTGAGCTACATAGTGCGACCCTGCCTCAAAACACTAGGGCCGGGAGTTTGGCTCAGTGCCTTAAGCGCCTGCTCTGGCAGGCGCGAGGTTGTGAGTTCAATCCCCAGTGCCGCAAAAAAAAAAAAAAAAAAAAATATTCCAGTGAAATTCAAAATTTTACCGAAATAACAAAAAACAAAAATGTGCTTCAGCATCTATACAGCAACATTCTCACTATAATAACTACTAAGATTCTGAAAGTTGCAGTGTTTAAATTATATTCCACACCATCCCTTGAGGATATTATAATGCATATGCTGTTATCACGAACCTAACTAACCAGGCTCTTTATGAGGAAGCATTTTGTATGCTAAAAATTGTCCACAAATTTGTTTTAGGAAAAATGTGCTTTCTCCTTTTATTTCTGATGTTTTTCCCCCCCTTCATTCAGACTACGAAATGAGGGCAAAACTGAACAAGAAAATTAAATTGGACTCACTCCTTCATCACTAAAATAACAGGAAATATAATAGCAAAAATGATAACATTTATTGCAATACGAAAAAAAATTTCAGGAATCTCATGCAAATCAGTTCCCCTCTCTCCCTACACGCTCAGCCCATCATTCTCAGTACTGTGTGAAGCAGTTCTGGAAGTCTTATGTCGTGAGTCTCTAAGAAGTGTGACTGCTTTCCATGAGTCCCATTCAGTGAAATGTCAGGCTCATAAAAATATGATACCAGCCGGGCGTGGTGGCGCACGCCTTAAATCCCAGCACTTGGGAGGCTGAGGTAGGTGAAGCGTTGTGAGTTCGAGGCCAACTTGGGCTACAATGTGAGCGAAGGGCTGGCCTGAGCTATACAGTGCAACCGTGCCTCAAAAAACTAGGGATGGGAGTTTGGCTCAGTGGCGTAAGCGCCTGTCTGGCAGGCATGAGGCTGTGAGTTCGATCCCAGATGCCGAAAAAAAAAAAAATTTACCATGTCCTCATCTACCTTAATCACTGGCTCTGGCACCATGACAGTGCCAACTCTTCCCCCAAGTAAAAAGACCACAAAAAGTAAACCTTGGAATGGATCCAAGACTTTGAAGTAGTAACGAAAGCACAACTAAAGACACTCAGGTAAGAGGACTGCAGAACTGGTGCAGAAAGTAGCAAGAATCATGGGACAAGTATGTTTGAAGCAAAGGGGAATATTTCATGGTGAGCTAATGGTAATGTGTTTTTTTACCAAAATTTTTATTTTAATTTAAATGTACACTTCATTTCTTCCATTAAGCCTCATGGTTGGATGCTTGGACGTATTTGAGATTTGATTCATCTTCTTATTGTTTGTATTAAGATGCACTTATAGTTTTTCTTGTCTTGACCATTACACAGGGATTTTACTTCTGTGTTGATCTATTTTGATTGATTTTGCCTGTTCTTAACCCATGATTTAAGGAAAAAATATGGTTATCAGGAAACACCATGACACTGCCGTACAGGACAGGCAGATCTGCTTCATTCCTAAAGCTTAGCGGACAGGAGACATCTTTCTGTTTCACAGGCAACCAGGAACTAAATAATATGAGTAACATGGTCCAAAATCTGGGCAGCACAAGTGGAGGAGTGAAATGAGGATGTGTGAGCCCAGGTTGTATATGTATACAGTGGAATCAACTTGTTAACCTTCCAGATTGTCCCCTTGGAAGCCAAATACCAGCATTTTATTTGTTGCAAAAATGAAAATGTCATTCTCTTAGATCTTACATTCGCTAGTAACGTCTCGTTGTCACTAGGCACTTTTTTTTTTAAATGCATGGAAACTGAAAAAAAATCCAGTGAGTGCATCTTGGAGGCATCCTCTGGGACAGACAGACAGGTACCATCTGCATTTTAGGACTGGAGAGACTTTCGGGAAGAGAATGCTCCATTTACATTCCCAGAGAACGTCTTCCATGGGCTTGGCTTCAATCACAATGGCCAAGCCAAGGTTTTGACTTCCGGTTCTATTGTTGTTTCCTCAGTCCCCTGGAAAAGTCTTGCCTAAACTGCTGTATTGCATCTCTAATTTTCATTATTATGGTCTTGTGTTCCTAACACAGAGTTTGTCAGTGTAGTGTTAGACAGCAAAAACTTTCTTGATAATGCTGAATTCCATGCAGCGATTCATTACTGGTGCTTCCTCTTTTCATCCAAATCCAATGAAACACACCAGCCACAATTCCAGGGAGGATCAGAAACTCACAAGGCATTAGCCTTCCATCATTAACATGGCCAACCTGAAACATGCACTTGAAATGCCATGGGATTAATTTATGTCCATATGTCCTTCTTTTTTTTTAATCTAAAGATCAGTATGACCTGCGAAAACAAAACAAAAAGCCAACAGTTATGTTATAATCTTGTCTCAATTATTAAGACCTAGTGTTGTATTTTTAAACCTTAGTTTCTTACCTGAATGATTCTGGTTTTTGAAAGAATCATGCAGAAAAAATACTTTTCCTTTATCTGTCAATTTAATCACATGTATTCTTTGTTCTGATGAATAAACATAGTTCACTTTAGATAATTTTGCAACCAAAGCAAAGCTATCATACTTCTTTGGAAAGAGGCTCTAGGACTAAAGTATTTGAGAAATGTTTACAGATTCTAGAGGACTGAATTAGAAAGCAAATTGAGCTGGGCGTGGTGGTGCACGCCTTTAATCCCAGCACTCGGGAGGCTGAGGTAGGAGGAGCCTTGTGAGTTCGAGGCCTGGCTTGGGCTACAACACAAGGCCAGCCTGAGCGACATAGTGCGATCCTGCCTCAAAAAAGCAGGGCTGGGAGTTTGGCTCAGCAGTTTAAGCACCTTTCTGGCAAGCGCGAGGTTGTGAGTTCAATCCCCAGTGCTGCAAAAAAAAAAAAAAAAAAAAAAAAAAAAGAGCAAATTGACATTATTAGGCTCTTTGAAACAGAAATTGTGTGTGCATGTGTGTGTGTGTGTTTGAGAGAGAGAGATGAGAGGCTGGAACTCAGGGCTTTCTGGTTGAGCTCCATTCCCTTTCAGTTTTTCTTTTTCATTTTGAAAAAGTATCACCCTAAATTTTCCAGGCTGTATCAGAAATTGCAGTCCTGCCTCAGCATCCCAGAGTGCTGGGGTTACATGCGTGCAACACCTCACCCTACTGGGATCCATAACTCTATACTTAAATTTCTTGAGGTCTATAGCCGATCATGGTGCGTTTCAATCCCTGCTAACTGAGCCTATGCAAATACAGTAGTTTTCAAGATTCAAAGAAAGCTAGTAGGAAGAAATTAGTAGGTAGAAAAATAGATATATGTTTCCTTTTTCCAAACTGACTGAGCCTGCTTTAGCAGCAAAGATCAATGAATGAATTAAGGCATGGTCAGGTCTCTGGTGCCCCCGGTTTGAATTTTAGTTTGCCTTAGTTCTGCTTGCTAGCAAATTCTGCGGTGAAAAACACCCTAGTACAAGAAAGCCTGGTGTCTCTGATAATTCATTCAATTCCACAGCACCAACTAGGTAAATTCAGCAGGCTTTTTGATAGAATCTACTAAACCCTGATATCTACATTTGGGTTTTAATAAAATGAAACATAGTTTCAAATAAACGTAACCATATTTTCACTTTTACCACATCCAAGGCAAATTTTCCTATGTGTACTTCCAAATGCACCATACAACAATGACTGAAATTCTTATTTTTGGCCAAAAAATTCTGGAACAATGCACATTATCTCAATTTGTCCATTTTGTCTATTTTTTTAAATTTAAATTTAATTTTTAAATAATCTCATTTAAAGCAAATAGATAAAAAAAGTGCATTTTTCTTTACATTTTATTTTTTAAATTCAACTGATAAGTATCTGTATTGTGTTCACTGCTGAGGAAAAAGATTCTCTGAATAAACAGAAGTTCTGGGAATAATTTTATGCACATTCTCCAAATATCTTTACATAATTTAACATCATGTGCAAGCATTTTCATATCCCATAATGGAGTCACAAAGTGTTTCTTTGTACATGATACTAGTGCTAAAATAGGTTTCTGAATAAAAAAAAAAATTCGAGGAACTATGGGCAACATAATGTGTTTCATTAATGAAGAGAATGTCTCCTAGGAAACAGAATGTTCTATGTGATGTAAGAGACAAAGAACAAGAGTTTCTAAGAAGTATTTAGCTTTGCTGTTGGTGGCGACAATCCCTGACACCTACAATTTAGAGGAGAGGTTGACTTGGGGTGACGGTTTCAGAGGGCTCAGTTCATGGTCGGTTGGCTTCAAGGCAGAACATCATGGCGGATGGGCATGGTGGGAACATGAAGGGGAAATGCTGAACTCACGGCTTACAGAGGGCAGTGTACGGGAAGAGCTAGAGAGACAGAGATCAGAGTCCAGATATACTCCTCAAGGTTATACCTCCATGACTCTCAGTGACACATCCAGAAATAGGCTCAACCATTCTCCAGGAGATTATCAAGCCAATCCAGGTGATTCAGTGGACATTAACCACCACAGAGCTGAAAGATGTTGCCTTCAGCACAGATAGAAAAGGATGGCTCAGAAGTTCATCACCCTTCCTGAATGCTAATATATAATAAAAACCAAGCATAGTATTATGGCCTGAGGAGCTGCTGGACATTGGTCTCTCTGGATCTCATCTGTAAAATGGGCATAATAATGGATCTTCAGAATTGGGCACAAGGGCCTGCCTAGCTTTCTTATCTAGGATTGTCTCCAAAGAAAGAAAACAGTAAGTGTAGTACAAAAAAGGTTATGAAGTATGCCTGTCAGGACAAGCTATGTGTATGTTAGGTATGACTCTCCTTAGCTTATACATCTTGCACTAAGATTTGAAAAATGTTAATTAAGCCGGGTGTGATATCACACACCTGTAATCTCAGTACTTGGGAGGCTGAGACAGGAGGATGACCACAAATCTAAAATAAGTTTGGCTTACTTAGTGAGTTCAAGGCCAGCCTGAATTATGTAGCGTGACCCAGAGTCAAAGAAAGAGAGAAAAAATGTGAAGCAAGGAAGGACGGAAGAAAGGGAGGAAGAAAGAGAGAGTGAGAGAGAGAGAGAAGAAAGAGGAGAGAGAAGGAAACAGAGAAAAGAAACCTAGAAAGGGTTAAATACTATTCCTAGTTATATGCTTGATCAGCATGGCAACGACACTGAAATACATGTGTGGTCCAAACACTCCATCCTTTAAATAGCCTGAGACAGTTTTTACAGAATGGAGATGTTCTATGGTTTAAAAGAAATCACCTGTCAAATCTGGTCTGCATCTCAAAGGCTTTTTGCTAAGTACTTCTTTGATGATTTGTTAAAACCTCAACAAATTCTCCTATGCTGTCCCAGATTTTAACTCTGTTCAAGTATTCCAGCTTTCTTCAATCAAGTGTGTTAATCTACATTTTTCATAAGTGGAAGGAATTTTAATAGAGGGTTGGTTGGAAACTGCCTCTTGAGCCTTAAAAACAGACGAAAAAAAATTCAAATATGCTCACAAAATATAAATTAAAACTCAGGCAATAAATGTTATGGAAACTCAGATTCATAGTTGGAAAGTTATTCTATAGACTCAGAATCACTGATTTATCATAGAGACAGTATATTTGATTTTAATTATGTTAAATCAGGTAAAGATATTTGGAGAGTATGCATAAAATTATTCTCAGAAGCTCAGACGGTTTGGACATACAGTCTAGGCACAGTGTCATAATTGGAGGTTAAGTAACTCTAATATCATAGATTTATGATATATGCATTTATATGTATGATACCCATGAGTGGAGATGTTATAGGCAACTGAGTTAGTTAGAAATATTATAGGCAGAGCTAGGCCCTCAATGGAGCAGGCACAGAGTACCAGATAATCTTGTGACCTTGGAAGAGATACACACCTCTTGCTGTGGGCCAGATCTCAAGACAGAAGACAAAACAAATACAACCACACCCTAAGTATAAGCATTAGGGATTAGGGATAGATCATCTTGAGAAGCTAAGAATTACCATCCCAGTCCCCTAATCTGTAAGAATCTTACCTAAACAATCAATCTTATTGGTAGATTACAGTTTTGTCCCACCTCAAGCCCATCTGCCTTGCGAGTTCCCAGTTTTCCCCATCAGGATTTTGCTCTGTAAAAGTCACAGGAAAAGACAGAGTCTCGGGCAACCCACTCGGGCCCCCTTCTGTCTCTCAGATAGAAGCTTTCTTTCAATAAATACCTTCTGCTCTTACCCTCTGTTGTTCCTAAAATTCATTCTTTAATTTTTAGAGAACATGAACTCGCGCCGGACATATAGTAGGTTGGGAGGCTCATTCCCCCATATCATTTGGAGGTCCCCCACCGAGATCGTTTTCCTATATCAGAGAGAGAGAGAGAGGGAGAGGGAGAAAGAGAGTCCTAAAGAAATTGGTTTCAAGTTCTGCCTGTACTATATAACATTTCTTACTTATTGTCCCTAATATATTGTAAATGTTATGTCAATAGTGTTATATTGCATTCTTTGTGAAATAAAAAAGGGAAAAAACAGTCTATGCATGTTCATTTCAGCTGCTTTTCTTGGATTTTCTTTCCAAGGGGACATTGAGCCCATGTCGTCCTCCCTGACCTACATCTCCTGCTGCTTTATTTTGAGACAGGGCCTCTCTACACACTAGATCACCCAGGCTAGCATCACCTTTGCCATCCTTCTGCCTCAGCTTCCTGAGTAGTTGGAATTGAGACAGATGCTGCTAACTGTGACTTCACATATCATTTATTTCCAGATATTTCTCAACCGTGGCAGGTTGAGGCCAGCAGTATAGCCACCTAAGGACACATAGGGCTGATTGCACGTCAAGGAACCCTGTTTAAAACATGCTCTGTTAGGCTTATAACTGGGAGAGGATGCCTTTATCCTTCTGGGAGATTCTCTGCAGTCTGAAAGAACACAGAGAACTTGCAAAGAATAGCCACACACCTTTTGCAGAGAGAACTTTGGTCTGGAAATCTGCCCCTGAAGATCTCTAAATCATCTAAACTCTTGTCCTGCCTGCCCTCCACAGCCTGCCTGGAGGAACCAGGGTATTCTTTCCCAGGGCTCCTAAACCTTCACCCACATCCCACTCCTGTCCGGTCTCCCCAAGGCCAAGGAGATGGCTCCTAACATCAATCTGATACAGCTCTGCCCTGCTCAAAGCCCTTCCTCAACTTCTTTACCTCCAGGATAAATTCCAACCTCTTTGCTGAACTGGAGAATGTTTGCTATCTGCCTCCAGGCAACTGAACATAATTACTTTCTGCAGGGATGCTCTTCAGGAAGTAAAGCAATATTGGGGCCAGCAATTTGGCATCTCAGCTTTTAGGGACCAAACCCTTGCTGAAGTAGGCCACCCAGGAGACTTACATATATATTATACATTAAAAATATTATGTACGGTCTTTAAATGTGTTTTATAGGTGTACATGCTTTATATTTATTTGTATAAACTTGGAAATATATATGTATCTCAATATAATTATATATGTCATGATGCATTATAATAATTATAGCTAACGTGCCCTAGGTGATTTAAGAAGTTTACTGTGTTTTTCTAATTACGGAGAGTTTGAAAGAAGGATAAAAGCTCTCAGATAAAGTGGTTAGTGCCTGTAATCACAGCACTTTAGGAAGCTGAAGCAGGAAGATTGGAAGTTCATGTCCAGCATAGGTAACTCAGTGAATTAGGAAGACCCTGTCTCCAAATAATAAATAAATAAAATAGGACCATGTTCAATTTCCATTTCTGAAAAAAGAATGAAAGAAAGAACAAAAGGAAGGAAGAGAAAGAAAGAAACCCAAAAGTATCTAACCTGTAAATATCAGAAATTTTACAATACAAAGAAATAGGTTTCTTGTGTTGGTGATATTTGTTGTATTTATTTTCTTAGGACATGTGTGTAGTGTTAGAGTGTAATTTACATTCCGTGTGTGGAGCTGGCACAGGTACTGAACAAATCTTAATTCCTTTATTCCTTTCTCTTTCTCTATCTCTTGGTGCTGAATGTATGCTACACCTCCATGTAAACATCCCTTTCCCCTTTGAGAAAGATCCGTCTCCCTATTTCCTGTTATCTGTCTTTTACTTTGCTCTTTATTCATACCATGGGGCGCTCATCCAGGAGAAGCCCTGCAGTGTTTAAATTTGTGTGTCTGATGTACTTTGCTGAACATTACACTCAAGGCGCATCCTCCCAAACACGTATACTGGTTACACAATGCTAATGTGATCATAGGATATACATTACCTACTCTTTTATGTTTTTTAATTTTTGAAGATATTGATAAAACTTTAGCCTTTGGGCCATGGAAAATTTTCTTTCAGCAGCAATGTGTTGTGGGAAAAAAAATGTATATTATAAAGGTCTATAATTCATATGTATAATTTTCCAAGTTTATAAACATATATACATACACATATATAAACCCATGAAATTTCTAAGTATATATATATTTAATACAAATAGGTAACACTTTATATGACATGTGGTACATATAGTATTTTACTTTGCATTCATTAGTGTACTTTAGAGGCTGCGTGTCTCCTGAATCTCATGTGTGGAAGACTTTGTCTCCCCCTGGTGGTTGTATTGCAAAGCGTGGCCTAGTGTCAGGAAGTGTGGACATTAAGGGTTGGCCCAGAGATGGGATATTGAGATTTCAACCCCTTCTTCTTCCGGTTTCTCTGTTCTACTTCCTGGTCATGACAGTCAGATCTGATACTACTCTTCCCTGCTCAAAGCGCTTCCACAGTCTCCTTCACCTGCAGAGTGATTTCTAACCTCTTCCTTCCTCAGAAGAACATTTATTATCTGTCTCCAGGCATGGCTCTACCATGTACTTCCTGCCATTCGTGTTACCTCAGAGACCTAAGACCAGCCAGTCCTGAGCTCAACTGTGAGGCAAAACATAACTCTTTTCTTTAAAAGTTAATAACCTCGGGTATTGCCTTACAGTGATGGAAAGCTTCTCTCTCACACGCGCACACACACACACACATTCACTGAATATGACTTTTTTTGTTAACCACACCCCACTTTGCTTTGCCTCCAAAAAAGTAGACGTGAGAAGAGAAAGATTTCGAAGTCTCCCATGATTTGTATCACAGTAACAAGCCTGAGTAACTTCTGAAGACATTGCCTTAAGATGATCATGTTCCTTTTTATGGTTCTGTTGTAAATATGATATCTACTTGCATTAGTCTGGGTTCTCTAGAAGAAAAAAGAATCAACAGGAAGTATATGTGTCGTTACACAAGGTGATGTGTTAGGTAGGCTCACAGAAACAGAGGTGCAAGAGTCCACAATGGCCATTGGTGTTCTAGAGAGACCAAAGACCCAGGAGCTGCTCAACCCAAGAAGATGGCAACATCAGAACTCGAGGAACCAAGGATTCAGCTGCAGTCCAAGAACAAAGACTTGAAAGCTTTCTACAGAGAGTCTGCTGCACATCTGTGTTGGCAGACTGCAGAAAGTGGATTCCAGTGTCCAAAAACAACAGCAAAGGCTGGAGCTCTTCCTGCATTGAACACTTCCTCTTTCTTTCCCTTTTTATTCCATTCAGGCTACATGCCTATTGGTTGGAGGCACTCATATTCATGGCGAGTCTTCCTCCCTTGATTTGCTGGCCTACGTGTCAATCATCCACAGACACCTTCAGAACTGTGCTTCGTTGATCAGTGAGCTGGTTCTTAATCCATTGAAGTCACACTATTGAAGATGAAAGTACTCTATTTTCACAGGCATCGCCCATCGTCCTCTGCCTCTGCCCCAGTCTCCATTTCTTTAGAAAAAGCATAAATTTATTATTTC
This sequence comes from Dasyprocta punctata, assembly GCA_004363535.1. NCBI lineage: Eukaryota > Metazoa > Chordata > Mammalia > Rodentia > Dasyproctidae > Dasyprocta > Dasyprocta punctata. The sequence goes on along the minus strand of RJWM01024052.1, from coordinate 739 downwards.
TGTGAGCAGGTGTACAGGATTGGATTCTTTGGAAGTGGCCCTTATGCATGAGAACATGATCTCGTTACCTCTCCGTGCATCAAGAGGGTGACACTTCATTACCCACTAGGTAAATACTCCTGCTGCTCTTGAGTCCCGGTTTCTAATTGACCCAGGAGCAAAGCAGAAATGGTGGAAAATAAATTCTCAGCCTGAAGAGATTACCCCGAAGGATCAAGGGAAAGTTGGATCACAGGCTTTAAAATCAGACTCCAATCTGGATGGGCTCCTGCGAACTTCACAGGTATAAGAATCCAGAACAGAGAAAGGCAGCAGATGAGTGTTCCTGATTTCTTTCTGTCCTTTTCTTCCTACGAGCTCAGTTGCAGCCTTGGATAACCAAGCAGGGTCCGATTCTGAGGGGAAATTGTTCAGCCATGGTAAGCATCAGAGCTATCTTTGATCTGGCTTTCGAGGCAAAACTATTTCTTTACTTGTGATAAGAGACACTGAACTATCTATCCATGAGATGTGTGGTAAGACGACAGGAACTCTAGGTTCGCGGATGCTGCAGGGTAAGAAAAATGTTCAAGTGTTTGTGTTCATTCACAGAAGTGCAAACCAGGTAACACTGCCTCTGGGGATCTGCAAGTGTGGGAAGCACACATGCAACTCTTTAAAAAAAAAAATATGCTCGTATGCATGGCGTTTGAGCGCTGCTTAATACTTGCTCTATATCCACAAAGCTCTCCTTTCTCTT
>RJWM01024051.1:0-31249 GCA_004363535.1 Dasyprocta punctata | reverse complement strand
AACAGAACAATCAAAACAAAGCAGTAGAACTGGCATAGAACTTCAAAGAGAGATACTATGAAAACAATAGCTACTATATTGTATCTTGTTACTTTCAGAATAGTTGACCATTCCATCAGGCTTAGCAAAAACAAACCAAAAACAAAACACAATAAAGCCAATAAAAACAGGATGTGAAATAAAGAAAAGAAAAAAAAAAAGGAAACGAAAATTAAACAAAATTAAGCAAAACAATGAGAACAATATTGGGGCTCGAAGACAAGACAGAGGACAATCCTGTATGTTTGCCACACTACACAATGTCATCTACCCAAGAAATGCTGAGACTGTGAGAACCAGGCCTGCAAAAAACCTAACAATACAAGCATTTAGTTGCTTTATGTACCTTAGTTGCTATGAACTTAGCAGGTCCTCTGAGCAAGCAGGATGCTTACGGCAGGGGTGGGGGCAGGGAGGTCCTTGATTCATAGCCCGCCCTGGTAGGTCTATGGGACACACCTCTCTTTCTCTTCCTGGAGTTTGCGCTGTCACACAAACTCACCAGGGAGGCAGGCGGGGTTTCTTCTGGTTGCTGCCTCTCGGCCCAACTTGGAGGGTTCTCAAAAGGCACATAGTTCTCTCCCTGAGGTCTGCGTGGTTGCACAGACTCACTGGCTATCTTGTTTTGAAATACTATATTGCCATTATTTTTTGCTGTTGCCGTTATTGTTGTTGTCATTTTGCTTTTGTTGCCTTTTTAATTGCTTGTTTGTCTTTTGATTTTTCTGGTTTTTTTTCTCTTTAAATAAAAAAAATAGAATAGTGCTGAAACAGATGTTTATAATATGCTTTCACCATAGGAATTTGTAAATTAAATCAGATATCCATATCTGTCAAAAAATAATTTTAGTCAAATTGATTTTCTCAACAATTTTGTTCATTTGGCTCACATAATATCTTAGTTTCTTTCAGCTATCCCCCCTATCCTTTAAAGGAGCAAATTGTTATTTCCCTGCCCAGTTAAATCCTGGTTCCATATTTCTATTTGCCTATACAGTGTTTCTACTTGTAGATTCAGCCACCTCTTCAAATCCTAAATGCTTAAGATAATTGATGATTCTTTTACCCATCAAATGAAAAGTAAGTTGGTGAACAAACAAACCATAACCGGGTGTCTTTCTAAACTGTCTCATTTTCTTTTGATAATCATTTTCACATTCCTGGAACCTTGAAAACATTTGATTATTCCTCCTCTTTCATATCATAGATTCAGGTATTCTCCAGTCTTGTCCCCCTTTTGGTACAATATTCCTATTTAGCCTTTTCTTGCCATTCTTTCTGCACTGACTTTCATCTCTCATGCTGGACTTTTAATTAGTTTCCTGACTAATGGGGTGCTGTTCATTATAACCCATGGTTTTCTCCTCCACAAACACAAATATTGTTACTATTTCAAGTTAGGGAGTCCTTGTTACCATCAAGATTTAATCTCCTCTGTCACACAGACATCCGCTCTCTCCCATCCTTCCCCAGCAGGTCTTCTTTGTTCCCACTCCTCTCCTGCACCTTGCCTAACTCCAAACTTCTGCCTTACAATATTCAGAAATGACATTCAAGGCTCATAGTCATCTTTCTAGCTCAGTAAACCAACAGAAGAAAGCACCCAAAAACTTTATTTGAAAAGGAATTCCAAGAAAAGTAAAATAAATATCCTTTGTCTAATTCCTGAGAGAATGATTTAATATCAAACAATTTTCTGGGTAAATTGTATAGCATCTATGGAGTCGGTGGTTGAAAATTGCTGGAAACCTTGTTAGCCATGTAGCATTATTAGATGATAGTTTCTCTTTAGAAATGAGGTAATTCCACCCACCACCTCTAAAATTGTGGTGGGTAACATGTTTGGAGTATTAGGTATCCCATATTAATATCATGAATAACTAAAAGTTTTACATTTTTTAGGGTACAGTTCCACGGATTTTAAACATACTGTAGATTTGTGTTCAGTACCACCACAATCAGGATACTGAACAGTTCCACCATCCCCAAAATATGCTCCCAAATTATCCCTTTGCATTTCTGCACTGACCCCATTGGCAACCACTGATTTGTTCTACAACACTGTAGTTTTTTTTTTCTTTTTAAGAATGACACATAGATAGACCTGTACAGTATGTAGTCTTTTGAGACTGAATTCTTTTGTTCAAAATACAATTTTTGAAATTCATTCAAGTTGTTGCAGTATTAGTAATTTAACCTTTTTCATTGTTGCGTGTGTAGGGAATTTAATGATATGGATGTACCATAGTTTGCTTATCCATTCACCTGTCAAAGTGTATCTGTTTTTCTCCAGTTTTGGGTAATCAGAATGGCCATAAACATTTGTTTACACTTCATTGTGTAAACAAGATTTTTTATTTCTGGAGAGTAAATCCCACAGTGGGATGCTGGGTCACAAAGTAAGTGCATGTTTAACTTTATGAGAAAATTTTAAAACATTTCCCAGAACAATTGTGCCCTTTTGTATTTCAATTAGCAATATCTGTGAGTTCTAGTTGCTTGGCATCCTTGTCAGGACCTGGAATTGTTAATGCTTTCTATTTGGTCAGTTCTAAGGTACACTGGTAGTTGTATCTCATCACAGTTTTCCTTTGCATTTCTCTGACAACTAGTGATGTTGAACACCTTTTCATGTGCTTTTTTTTTTTGCCATTTTTGGATGCTGTATTTTCTTTTGAGGTGGGGTGGGTAACAGGAAACGAACTCAGGATCTCGCGCTTGCCAGGCAGGCGCTGCACTACTGAGTTAAATTCCCGCTCCTTATGTGCCATTTTTTATATGTGTTTTAGTGAAATATCTGTTCAGACTTCTTGCCTATTTTTAATTAAAGAGATACAATTTTTCTAAGAAAAAATTCTTCCTAGATTTTTCCAGGTAAGGGAGCATAATGAAAACATTCATTTTCTTCTTTCTTTCTTTCCTTCTTCCTTTCTTCCTTCTTTCCTTCCTTGCTGTAGGCAAGACAAGAGTTTATTTAGATCAAAGTATGTTGCCAAAGGGGACAGTGATTTTCAAAAGAGGAATCACACTATCAGTGTGAAAGATTGGGGTTTCATAATAGTTTGAGGATGTGGAAAAAGGTTTCAGCAGCAAATATGATTATGTCCCTGGATCATTTAGCACCTTGTAGATCTTCCAGAATATCTGTATTGTGTTTACAGTTATATGTTTACAGCAGGCAATTTTGATAAGACCATTTTCCTCTGGCTTGCAAAAGGTCTTTAGCTTTAGATAAGAGAGTGATGAGAAGGTTGGTACATATCTTTTTGGAAAAGATGAGTTCAGATTCACTGGGAAGAATGCATGGGCCTTACATCAAAAGTTCTGTTTCTGTATTATGACTGCCTACCAAGATCAGAATGTCTTTAATTGGAGTTTCTTTGTTGCTGAATGGCTTTAATCAGATTTGCCCTCATAAGGTTTTTAACTCTCTTGTTTCCAATAGGAAATCACTGTATTTTCTCCCTGACCAATCAGCAAAGTCAAGTCAATGACAAGAGAGTAAGTGTTCATATCCATAAATTCTTTGAGCTGAACTGGAGCAATACCAGGGATCCCTTGAGTTTGTGGGTAGGGATTAGTGGCCTATTTTGTGAGGTTAATAGCTGAGATCTAAGTTGAACATTGAACTCTAAATAGTTGTGCAGCAGGTCCAGACAGTGGTCCAGCATGAATCATTGAAAACTACCGGATTCTGGAAGAAATAAATTGTTGTTATAAGTCTTTGGGTTCTGCAGAAACATTATCTGAGTTATATGGAATATATGTGCAGCATTTCATTTTAATAATATCAAAGGCAAGCATTAGCTTGACCAGGAGCTGAAGGCATAGTAAATCAGAGTGCTCTTTTAGAAGTATCGACCATGCTGAAGTGCAATCTTTTTAGTTCTGGGTCTATAACTAGAGTCAGTTAGAATTTTCCCCAGGGCATATAAATTAGTGCCTTTTATTTTTTATTTTTAGGTGCATCGTGACAAAGATTGCTTCTAGTACTTGTCATTTTATCACCATAGGGTTGCAACAGTAAGAGTCAGAAGGAGGAATGAGCTTCAGAGTATGAAGGGGGAGCAGTAGAAAGGAAGTTAAGGTCAAAGAAAAGCCAATAGAAGTTTCATTAAATATATCAGGGTCAGAACTTAGAGTTGAGAAAGACATACTGTGAAGAGATTTAGAAAGGAACTTGCACAACCCTCCTGCAGTTGTGGATCTAGTGATAAGGTCATAAAAACCCAAATATAAGGAAATTTAGAGTTCTTCTGAGATTGTGGCAGAAAAGACCTGACTGTTAGGATGATGTTATAACTGAGAGTTTCTCTAAGGAGCCAAAGTTACTGATTTGGGAGCAGCATTTAGGAAAATAAGATATTTTGCGGGGAACTCAGGAGTTAAATTTGGAACAATTAAATAATACATTCCATTGGATCCCCCAAATTCAAAGACTCAATCTAAAAATGAGGCATCTGAGATGAATATACACTTCTCAGATGAAGAAATACAAATAGCAAATGAATATATGAAAAATATTCCACATCATTGGTCATTCAAGAAATGCAAATTAAAACAACCCTGAGATTCCATCTTACCCCAGAAAGATTTCATCTTACCCTAGCTATCATCTAGAAATCAACCAAAAACAAATGCTGGAGGGGATTTGGGGAAAAACGAACCCTTCTCCACTGTTGGTGGGAGTGTAGACTGGTACATTCACTGTGGAGATCAGTGTGGAGATTCCTCAGAAAACTAGGATTAGAGGTCCTGTTCCACACAGCTATTCTCCTTCTGGGTATCTTCCCACAACTAAAAACATCATACCACAGCAATATATGTGCACCCATGTTTATAGCAGCACAATTTGTAATAGCTAAATCTTGGAAACAATCCAAATGCCCATCAACTGATAAATGGATAAAAAAGATGTGGTATTTTTATACAGTGGAATACTATTCATTTATAAAGAAGGATAAACTTTAGTCTTTTACAGATAAACGGATGCAATTTGAGTCCATACTCATAAAGTGAAATAAATCAGACTTGCACATGTAAGTATTGTATTGTCTTCCTAGTGTAAGAAGCTGAAGGAGTAAATAAGATCCAAAACATACAATAGATACCGTGAAATGGGAAGAAACTGTTCAAAAGGAAAGAGCTCAGGTTTGTAAGGGAGGAATAAGTTGAATGCAGGTTTGTAAGGGAGGGATAAGATATTCCAGGTTTCTTTTGGCTTAGGCTGGAAACTATGAACTATCATTTCTTCCGTCTTCTATTGGTCAAGCCATATATATATATGGCCAGCTCAAATTCAAGACGTTGGGCTATAGAATCTACCAATTAATGGAAACTTCTAACGCATTGCTAGGGGACGATTCCAAAATCACTCTCCTACACATATAAGTGACTTGGAATTTTGAAGTGGATGCATATAAAAGAGAATCCAGAAGAAAATGTATCAAAATATTAAATTACAGTATCTCTAGATCAATTCAAACACTATCTTGGTGCTGCAGTTTTTCTGTAGCGAAGAGTAGTTACATGTGTAAGCTTAACAATAGTTATAAAAAATTAACAAAATATGTTAGAAAGTTAGAAGAAGTGGTGATTACTTCTATCTGTAAAGGTGGTGCTAACATTTCTTCCCAAATAGCAAGAATTGTACGTAGTTGTCCTTTAGGCTGTTAACCTGTTCAGAATTATTTTGTATAAAATGTTAAATGTACTATTTTGGGATGAGAGCCTCTGGCTTTTACCAAATTTTTGGAGTTTATTTTTTTGCAGGAGTTGTCAGACAAAAAGAAAGGACGGAGAAGACACAAGTGTATTAGTCTCTTAGAACTGGAACACTGCAGTCAGGAAAGGTGGAACTACTCCATAGTGTGGACTTTTGTGTTTGTTTGTTGTTGGATCGACAGCTGGATAGTGGATCTATTGTAGGGAAATGGCTCCTCAAAACTTCTTTTCTTCCCCAGTTCTTTCTTAAAAAACTCAAATGTGCTCTTCATAAAAGCAAAATAGGAGGTCAGTGGTATAGTTTAGTGGCAGAGTGCACGTTTAACACACAAAATTTCGTGAGTTTGATTACCAACACTAATGGAAGGAATGAAAAAAGGAAGAAAGAAAGAAAAGAAAGAAAGAAGGAAGGAAAGTAGGCAGGTAGGCAGGCAGGTACAATGTTTTATGGTTCATTCACACCGTAGAAAGTATCAGTACTTCCCTTCTTTTATGGCTGAATAATATTGCATTTTATGGTAACATCGCAACTTGTTTGTTCGTTTATCAGTTGACAGACAATTGGGTTGTTTCCACTTTGGGACTATTATGAGGATTGCTGCTATAAGCAGTCTTTTACAAGTCTTTGTTTGGACATATGTTTTCAGTTCTCTTGGGTACAGTATTCCCCCACAGAAACATGAGAAACACATTCCAAGAAGTCCCGTGGATGCCTGAAACCTTGGATAGTACTAAACTCTATATGTGCTGTGGTTTTTCCTGTAGGTACAGACCTATGACAAAATTTAATTTATGAATTTGGTATAGTAAAAGATTAGCAACAATAACTAATAATAAAATAGAATTTTATTGTTCTATAATTAATGTAACATTAATATAATTAATACAAGTTACACAAATATAGGTTTATCTCACAAAATACCTTACTGTACTGAACTGCTACTTTAGCAGATGATTTTCTCTTTTCTTTATTTGAGTTAAGGACTTTCCCCTTTCACCAAAAGGAAGTAGGAAGTACTTTATGACTTATGTTTGCATATCTGAATTATCATCACTACTCTTGCACTTTAGGGCCATTGTTATATGAAATAAGGATTTTTTTTGAGTCAGGGCTTGTTATATAGTTCAGGCTGGCCTTGAGCTCACTATGTACCATAGACTGACCTTGAACTCACTGCAATCCTTCTGCCTTAGCCTCCCAAATGGTGAGATTGCAGGCATGCATCACCACACCTGGCAAAATAAGGATTCTTGAACACAAGCACTGCAATAACTGAGATAGCTACTCAGTAACTGGTGGGTAGGTAGTGTATTGTGCGCGATGTGCAGGACAAAGGGGCAATTCTCATCCTGGGTGAGATGGAACAGGACAGTGAAAGATTTCTTCACGTTACTAAGAACAGCACACATTTTAGAATTTATGGATTGTTTATTTCTGGAATTTACCACTTAATATTTCTGGACTATAGTTGGTATAGACAGTTGAAACTGTGGAAAGCAAAATGGCTAAAGAGGAACTACCTATATATGGCCAGGAGTGGAACTTCTGAGTACATTGGCTTTTTAAAAAAATTATTTTATTAGTACGTGTTTGCAGTATGTGAAGTTTACATTCATTTTAAGATATAGGTACATGTACATAACACATCTTGATCCTTTTTTATTGCCTTTCCTCTCCCTACCCATCTCCCTTCCTCCATCTCTAGATCTCCTTTCCTCATTTTCATTATCATCTTCATCATTATTATTTTAGTTCATGTTTGCAACATATAACATTCATATTCATTGTAGGTGCTACATATATATGTACATGACACATCTTAAATCCTTTTAAATCCCCTTCCCTCTTCCTTTCCCCTCACCCTTGGTCTCTTGGATCCCTTCCCATTTACAAAAGATTTATCTGTCTGTTTCTTTTTATCAATCTACTAAGTTTTAAACAAATTTATTAGGCTTATTTGGTAAATACGACAGCTATTCTTGCTGGGAATATAATTTTTAGATTAAATAAGGCACATTATGAATAAGCGTCTTAGATGTATTTCTGAAAAGCAATGACTCCAAAGTTAGGAGAGACGCCCAGCATCTGTAGGTGAGCATTTTGAGGTGTTTGTGTAAATTCTGCTACTTGTTTCCAAGATATAGTACATATGAAAAGAAACTAACTTTTATATTCAGTATTAAACATGGCCTATTGCATATACTTGATATTCATGTGCATACACAGGTGAACTGCAAAACATGAAATAGTTCCCTGCGTATAACCTGAAGATAAGTAAAAGAAAGTGTAAAGCTATAAACTATCATTGATCTGTGAAGCAAGGTAGAAAAAGTCTGGATGTTTTTAACTTTTTGAAATGTTCTTTTCCCATAGGGAAAAAGCACATGATGAGAAAAAAAGATGAGAAAAGAAGTGATGTTGCCAACCTTTTGCCAGAATGATATGATTGTTAATTATAAGCAGCTGAGAAGAAACAACATGGGCATGCTTAGAATTTGGTTAAGCAGATCCTATGCTCCCTTCCCTGTGGACTGTTAAGATTCTTCAGCCTATGAGCAATTGAACAGGGGATTATTGCCTTTTCCTCCCTACTGAGTTTATTCAAACATGCAGAGTGTATGCTTTGCCTGAAGGCTGCAGAGATAGATTGTGAAAATATTTATAATATGCATACCAGGTTGTTCACATAATTTAAATACATGCTTTTTAATTTTTGCTTTTCTCTAAAGGTTTTTAATGTCTATATGACTGAATCTATTGCATCATCTTTTAACCTAAGATGTTACATGTGGTGCAACTTTCTTCAGGTTAAAAGTGACAGTTCAGCATTTTGTAATGACGAGGTTCTTCTTTTCTGAACGTTGAGGCTTTGAGCTACTGTGACAGTTGTTGGTAGGCTGTGTCCTAGACCGCTTGCTGTGCTTGCTGAGGGGCAAGATAAATGTCTTTCAAAGACACTTTCTTCTATTTGAGTAGTCTTCATGGGTCCACAAGTCCTTCTTCTTCTACAAGAGGGAATGGATCTGGTTCTGTCTGATCCCTGTGAGTACAGTCATGGGAAGTCCTTGCTGTTACTGTCGATTCAGGGGATGATGCTGAATTGAAAGTTGCAATAAAAATCCAAGCAGGAGGCCACATTTGGCCTGCATTTACCCCAAGGGAGAATTCTTATACTGTGATCCTTTGTAAAATCAGATAATTACAGGACCACTTTTTTCCCCCCAAGGACAAGTTTTCTCCCTATATGTTCTCCCACTTACAGCCAGGAAAAAAATTGATTAGTCAGTCCAGGTGTCTGTTAAACACCCATTCCCTAGAGTCTGGTCACAGCATTATGATGTAAAACTGCATATATGGTTTTCTGTTCTAGATAAGTAGTACATAGAAAAAATATCAAATAACAAACCCATATTAAGTTGGAATAAAACTGTATGAGGATGCCTGACAGTTCTATCTAAATTAAGAGAAGGGAGCATTTGGAATGGTTGAGAATGATCACAGAATACTTCATAAAGAAGATATTTTGAGCTGGCTTTGGACTGGTAGAATGTCCATACAATATATAATGTGAAGACTCTTCTTGGAGTTGAGGTTGGGGAAAGAAATACGAACATATCTGAGACAGAAGCAGTCTAAACAACAGCACCAAGGAAGACACCATAATCACCATCTGTGTGAAATTGCTACTGTAGTCTCAGTTATAGGATAAAGCAGCAAAACCATAGAGTAAGAGCTGAAACATTTTGAGCAAACCGAATCTTTCCTTGACATACCTTTGTTTGACCCACCATCAACTTCAGAGTCAAATGATTTTTAAGGAGAGGGCAGCACTGCTATTCACTAGGTACGCATTTATGTACTAATTTTAAAAACACCATGGTAAAGGAGAAAAGAAGGAAAGAAAAAGGAAAAAAATATATATATAATACATATATATATATACACACACAAGATCGCTAAGACAATTGTACTACTAATTGTACTAATTGAAGGAAAGGAATAGTTAGTGCTTATATTGTCTGATAAATTTTGCATGCCTATATCTGATAATCTGAGCAACTCTTTTGAAGATAACAACCATTGCTAAAAATATAAATATGTATGTATATATATATATGTATATATATATACACACAACCATTGTTAAATTCCTATCATCTTGTCTTGAAATCCTATATTGCTATTGTTTTGGGGTTTTTTGTTGATGCTGTTTGTTTCATTGGTTTGTTTTTTTAATTTTTTCTGCTTTTTATCTTTAAAATAAAAAAAAAATAAAAAGCACCATGACTTTCAGTTGCAAACAAATGTACAGTTATGGTGAATACACAGTTCCAATGTAGAAGATTTTTCCATTCTCAAATCATTGAAGAAATGAGTATTTTGGGGTTTTGGCTATTTTCAAATGGGAAGCAAAATACAGATGCAAGCCTAGAAAATAATGCAAATGCCAAGTTTATGTGTTCTTGAGCAAAGAATGTGGACTCACTAAATAGCAGTGACAGTGAATTAGAGAGTAGAATGTTGATAATTTTCTCCGCTTCCGTACCAAGGGAATTGCTCTTATGTCACTTTTACATTTTATTTGATTTTAAAACTAAAGAATCAAACCTGATCAAAAATGCTACTGTAAGCAAACATGTTTAATAAGACAGTAGAAAGAAGACTCATTCCTCTGTTAACATCAGAAGTTATCCAAACATGTACTGCTTTCTGGCATAAAATCGTAGCTGTGGGATGACTTTCTTGCTTATAAAAAAATAAGTTAGTTTTAAATAAAATTTAGCTTAAATCTAAAATGTGATCTTAAAAATGTTATGTGTGATTTTCTTCTACTTTTTACAATTCCATGTGACCAAGACCATGGGGATTGGGAGTTAGTGGGGTTTCAGAACCAGGTTGGTAATATCTCAATCTCTTTCTGTGTTTTTGTCTGTTTGTCTGTCTGTCTGTCTGTCTCTCTCTCTCTCACACACACACACACATACACACACACAATGTACATTATATAACAAAAATAAAGTCTTATGAAAATAAGCTTCTAAACTGGAGTGCAGCCAACTAATCTATAAGGACTATTTTAAAAATAGCATTCTTTTCATAATCTCTGCTAATGTCCCTTTTGGTTTCAGATTTATGGTTTTTCTCCCTACTGGTCCTACTGAGCATCATCTTCTTACCAATTTATATTCCTTAGACTCTGGGTTTCCATTTTTGATTTTTGGCAGTCAGAAATCCCTTCAGATGAGACTGTCAATTCATGCTTTTCAAAACCTCTAATTTTCAGATTAGCTAAATTATAAGCTTTCCCATTTACAAGCGTGGCATCCTCTGCAGCCTAACATTTATCTGAAAATGGTGCTCATTATCCATTAGATCTTATTCACTTTAGTATGCAAATTTAGTACTTTGACCTCTCTTTCTCAGTAGCTAATAAACTTTTAAATTTTTGAATGTATGACTGTGTAGTAAACAAGTAGCCTGCTGGGGATATAGGTCAGCAGCACAGGGCCCGCATGGCAAACGTGAGGTCATGAGTTCAATTTCTGGCACAAAAAACAAAACAAAACAGTAAATAAGTAGCCTGAGGATATGTATTGTTCATATTTTAGAAATTAATATTTTCTTTTTGGGTCTGGGAATTAAGAACTTCAATTTAATATGGAGTTAATTTGGTACCTTTTTTTCTGGATGCATGCTAATTCTTTGTCCTCAGAACAGATAACCAGGAAAGTTACAAATGAAAACAAATGGATGCTCTATTGATAGACATGGAATGAGTTTGAGATGACAATAACCTTTAAAAGTGTCTAAAAGGTTCAGTCAAACTAACCTTGTTTCACGTAGACAAATCATCTAAATGCCTGAAGATTAGTTATTTGCACACAGTGCCTAAACACTATTTCTGGCTTCCATTTTTTCATATGTGTTGACTTGGAGTTGATTTTCACAGATTTTGGTCTATCCAACTTACACAAGTCCACTAAATTTGTATTGTTTCTGTCTGTCTCCATCTCTCAGCATCACCCTTGCTCTTTTCTGACTTTATCATTTCCTTCAGTTCAGCTGCAAATGCTGTTCAGAATTTATTCTATACTGGAATATATCTTCCTAGATACAAAATTGCTAAGAACATCCTTTTCTACACACTTCTGTTTTTTCTGCTCATACTTGATTGCATTTTGCTAGCAAATGTATGTACCATCACTGCATGCCACACTTAAGTTAGGAGCTTTCTCTGCCTGCCTACGCCTCTAGTTTGCTTTATTGGACTTAAAATAGATTTATTTTAATTTCAATGATGAAAACCACCATCCTTTTAGCTCTTATTATATTGTTTTGAAAAGAAAATAACCTATTTATATTGTTGAGCATCCTTTCTCAAATAGAACATTTTTCTTTCTCTGGAAAGGACAAATTCATCATCATTTATTACCTGAACATCTATGAAAACACTTAGAAGTAATTTCAGAGAGTCCCAAAAGAATAATTTTAATTTAACATAGCTAATCACTGGTAATTAAAAAGATTGAAAAGTGTCAGCAAAAACATTATTAAAGTTTTCATTTACTGCAGTCAACACTTCAGAGGAAAGGAAAAATCAATTACTGAGAAATTTCATTATGTTTTGGAAGAAGTTGGAAAAGAGAAACTTTTCAAAACTCAGTAAAATGACTTTTTGAGCATTTCACTTAGACATAGTTGAGTTCAAAGAACTCTTATCTTTGGTATTAGCTCAGTAGGCTTGAATAGGAGCTCAGATAATTAGGCTAATGGTTTTTGTTGCATCCATTTTTAGAGGAATAATTCAGATAGAATGAAAGTGAAATGCAAGTTTAGAATAAATGTTAATAGTTTATTAATTGTTACAGTTAGTTAATGCAGTCCCAGCAGAGTCTTGGAAAGCAACAGTTTACATCAGATTATATCATTGTGGCCCCTTGCAGATCTAAATGTAATTGCCCTAAACATCAACGTGGCCATTTCAACTTTACATTTGAGGTTGGTTTCATTATTCAGACCATGAGCAAACCTATAATGTGCTCAGTAATGTGTGCTGTACAGCAAAGATCTTTTTCTAAAAATGGTTTTTCTTAAAAAAAATTCTTTCCACTGCAAGCTGTCCATTTGTAAATAGACTTTCCTCCCTTGGATCAAGTTTTTCTACTGAAGTTTGCAGCTTATTGATTCATAAGTAAAGTACTACCTGGAAGCAAATTATTTATTGGAGGTAATTAAACTGAGAGTTTATTGGGCCTTTTTAGTTTCATTTTGTGCAAAGAAAAATTGTGCAAATACTTTAATCAAATTGACCATGACTTACAATTTGCTGCAGCATGTTTAGCTCACTGAAGTTATTGTTAAATTTGGCCTGATCAAAATTTGAATTTCATGTCCCATGGTTACCAGTGATCATGCTAAATTGAGGTTTGATCTGATGAATGTGGAAACAGCATCTTCTTCCCACAATCTCAGTTGATTTCTGATAAGCAATAAACTTAAACCTGTGGTTTTAACCTCTACTCCTAGCAGAAAATAGGGAAGAAACCGTATATCTACTCCTGTACTGGAAAATTCTAGACAATCTACATTATTTTCAAGTCATTGATTGGGGAACTTTGTTTCACTCTCTAAACTCCTTATATGCCCATTACCACAAATTTTGGGACACTTTCTGATCTCTGCTCTACTATCCAGGTAGTTGTAGTGTATAAAAGAGAAAAAAAAAAAGAATGATGCAAAAAATTGGGTCTCATTTACAATCAATGACTCCAAGTGATTATTCTTCTGCAATGCCAGTACAATATTACCCATTCAATTTAAATTGACACTAAATGTATGAACAAAGAATATCAATAAACAAATATTTTTGCTGATGTTGATAAGAATTATTACGTACTGAGCACATTGACTCAATTTAAAGAACATGAATACCTTATACTTAGGGTGTTTGTGTAATTTACTATCAAAATTGTAACACTTTGGAAAGGGAAAATGAGAGTATTAATAACTATACTAGAGTAATGGTCATAACCTAGATTGTCTCTGTCAAAACTACCTGCCACATGTACAGAATTTAAATGCTACCTACTTGGAAAGTCCCAGATAAAGTCTCTTCCAAAAGGAGTGTTGAATTACTTCAGCTGTCCTGTGTCTGGATTACATGTATTAAGGCATCAGGGGCACAAACATATCAAAAACGGGGGTGTTTTACCTCCCTGAAGGAAAGAACTAGGTGATGGTTTGATGTGCATTGTTCAGTCTTATCTATTAGACTGTAACCTTCTTGAACACAAGGAATATATCTTGTTCCTCTGTCTCCCTACAGGTCTGGTGACATTGCAATGCCCAAAGAGACGAGAGAGTAGACTTTTGCTGAATAGTTGACTTACCTTTTTTTCTATGATTGTGACTAGAGGAGTGACTATTGGTGCCAAAAAGCTGTGTACTTTAAAAAGGTTTTCTGAGTTTGTATTCTTATGCAGTACATAGGGGTAAGAATTATGATAAATATAGGTGATCATGGCCTGAGTACCTGTTTAGTTACCAGATGTTTGGAAGTGTCCACTAGGACTTAGATATTTTCATCACAACTAGATCTTTACTATGAAGACCTTTTCACAGGAAGGATCATTTGGGAATAATATAATTGTAACATTCTGAGCAAAGTTATAATTAAATCTTATTATGTATTTATTAAAAAGATAAAATGATTATTTTAAAATTATAAAATATTATATGCTGATAGTAAAAATATCTAATAGAATATAGGTGAGTGTAGAGACACAACTAAAACTCACCCATAATACTTTCTTTTAGGAACAAGTCGCAATCTCCCTGCAACTTGTTTATAACCAATAGAGTACTGTATTGTAATTTTGAAAAGATATTCCTTCCATGATTAGGTCACAAAAAGTTGAATTTCAGCTCATTAGTAAGCTTATTTGCTGGTTTTGTTGGAGGAAGGAAGGAAGTGGCAAGGAAGTGAACATGATCTCCAGCCAACAGTTAACAAGACACTGAAGCTCTCCTATGAACAAACTTTGAGAACTGAATCCTGCTGGTGACCATACGAGTGAGCTTGAAGGTGAATTCTTTCCCAGTTAAGCTTCTATATGAGACCCAAGTCTCAGTGACACATTGATCACAGCTTTTAAGAGAGCCCGAGCAGAAGACACAGCTAAATTTTATGGGATTCCTGACCCACAAAGCCTATGAAATAACAAGTGCATGCTATTTAAGCTGCCAAGTTTTGAGGTATTTGATTACAGAACAATAGATAACTGATACAATTAGAGAATGTCTCATTTATAGTTTTATAGTACCTTAATTTTCTCTTTAAAAAATGTCATTAAATTATGTAACGTAAATGCTGTTTTTCCTGATTGCAATAAATCATGTAGTAAAAATACACCATATTTTTATCATATTATCTCATTAGACATTTAAATTATTTGCAATTACTGACTACTTTAAATATTGCTACAGCAAATATATTCGTATCATTGATTTTTTTTCTTTTGAAGAGAATAAAACCAAATGAAATAAAACAGAATAGAGTCAACCAAACAAAACAATGAACATGGTACATGGCTTCAAAAAAAAGATAAAAGGATCAACAATGGTTACCATAATAGCTCTTGTTATCTTTAAAATAACTGCCCATACCATCAGACATAACAAAATCAAACAAAATAGTACAGAATAAAACCAATAAAAAGAAAACACTGGAAGCAATACAGGACTTCAAAACAATAGTAAAACAACAGTGGTTACCACAATGCCTCTTGCTGTCTTGTAAGTAGTTGCCTATATCATCAGACATAATACAATCAAATCAAAATAGAATAAAATCACTCAAAACAAAACAATGAAAGCAACACAGGTCTTCAAAACAAGATAATAGGAAATCAACAATGACTACCATAATATATTTTGTTATCTTTGAAATAGCTGTCCATGTTATCAAATATAATAAAATTGAACAAACCAAAACAGAATAAAAACAAACTAAACAGAACAATGAAAACAACATGGGATTGAAATCATGATAATAGGCTAACAATGGCCACTTTCTTCCCTTTTTAGTCACTTCCTCCCCTTTCACTTTCACAGTATGTACTGTGTATTTTGGATGCCACTAACTCCTTTAATTTTTTATACTAGGGAGACAGTATGCTGGTCACTCATGTGACTGAATCATTTCATCTATGAGCATGATCTCAAGTTGTATCCATTTACCTACAAAAGTCTTGAGGTTATCTTTCTTTATAGCTGAGTAGCTTTCCATTATATAAAAATGCCATGTCTTGTCCACTCTGCAGCTGATGGGCAAGCTACCCCCACTTCTTTCTGGTTCCCTGTCACATAGAGCATTATTTTCTGTCCTTTGACTTTCAGTCTGTGAAACCCCCTTTGAGTTAAATGTTTTTCTTGTATAAAGTATATTGATGGACCATATCTCCTGATCCACTGTGCCTGTGTTTCTTTTTATTGGTGAATTGAGGCCATCTACATTAATGGTTATGGTCAACATGCACTGCCTCATCTCTGCCGTGCTATTATCCTGCCATTGGCTATTTACTTTTCCTCTCCATTCAACTGTCTGCCACACTCAGTGATATCCCTCTGCCACTGTTGCTGGAGCTGTGGTCTTTTTTATCCCACTCTAGAATGTCCTTCAGTATTTCTTCGTAGGGTTGGTTTGGTGGTCATGAATTCCTTCAGTTGTTCTTTGTCATGGAAGTATCTTGTTTCTCCATTAGTTTTGAAAGATAGTTTTGCAAGGTACATCAATCTGGGTTGGAAGTTGTTTTCTTTCAGGTCTTGAAATACTTCACTCCAATCTCTTCTTGACTTGATGGCTTTTGTTGAGAAGTCTGGCATGATTCTGATGAGTTTTCCCTTATAGGTGATGTTTCTTTTCTCTAAAAGATTTTAATATTCTGCTGTTGGGTTGAATTTCTGGGATCTTGATTATTGTATATTTACAATATACAATATGGGTGTAGATTTATTTTGGTTATGGCTAGCTGGAGTTCTATATGCTTCACTTATCTGCATGTCACTTCCTTTTCCCATGCTTGGGAAGTTTTCTGAAATTATTTCTGTAAATAGACTTTTAATGTCATTTGCGTTGACCCCTGTTTTTTCACTCACACCTATTATTCTTAAGTTATGTTTCTTTGGATTGTCTTGCAGCCATTGAATTTTTACTTTCAGGTTCCTTGGTTTTTTTTAAGAGATCTTTCCTTTAATGATCACAGGCTGCAAACCTGTCTTCAAGGTTTGAAAATCTATCTTCAGTTTCTTTCAAGTGGTTTTGTCAGCTTTCAATGGAGTTTTTAATTTCCTGAATATCTCTTTGAATCTGTTTCATGTATTCTAATCTTTTTTGTATTGTTCATTCAAGGTTTCCCTTATTTTCCTGTGCTCCTCCATTTTTTATCTATGTCTTGTTTAGAGACACTTAGCAATTCTTTTATTATGTTTTAAATTTCTTCTTTTACCTAAGTTAGTATTTGTGTTCTAATTTCTTTTATAGCCTCATGAAGTTGTTGCTTTACTTCAATTGCCATTGCATCAGAAACTTCAGGTGTGAGACTCCTGATCTCTTCTGTTTGTGTCTCCTGGACTTGCTCTGCTTGGATTGGAAGCCAGAGACTGCCTTTTGCTTCTTTTTCTTGACATATTCCTGGGTTCTTCTGGACAAGTGGGTACTAGGGTCCCAGGCATTTCCTGCATTGGCTACAATTTCTCTGAAGTGAGACTCTTTCATTCTTCTAGCCAGTGCTGGCTACCGGTATTCGATGCAGGCCATAGGATGTACTGGTGCAGAGCTGTCTGCTGCTTTTCTCAGTTTGTGTTGGCTCCCCAGTGGCTGGTGGAGTGTGCATGGAGGCAGAGCTGGCCACTACCTGTAGACGTGGGCTGCTCACCTGTGGGGATCCTCCACTGCCGCCCCTGGAGTGTGTGTGGATCAGGGTAAGCTGGCTTCCCACAGGAAATTTCTACCATGGCTGCTAGAATGTGTGTGGGGATGGGGCTCAGTCCAAGGAATTTCCACAGGTCTGTGCCTAGCTAGGAGCTGCTGGAGGAAGCCAGCACCAGTTCTGGTTCCAGGCTTCTCCAGCCATACTCCAAAATGGCTCCTGACTGTCTTAGTTACTTTTCTCTCATTGCTGAGTCAAAATACCTGATGCCCAAAATTAAGGGATGGAAAGTTTATTTCTTACAGTATTGGAGGTTTTAGTCCATACTCAGTTGGCTGCAAGACAGGATGGCATGGCGGGGTGGGCAGATGTTTATAGCCACTGCAAACAGCAAACATGAATGGACAAAAGAGGGAAGACGTGCCTTCTTCCTGCCCTTACACTGTATGTTGGCTCCACCCCTGGGGGCGGTGCTGCACTCACATGACCAATCCCAGTGCCAGACAACAAACCAGTCATGAACGCTAGGCTCAACCAAGTCCATGCCATGATTACATGAGACTTGGCAGGGGCACAGGAACATAAACCATAACACCGATCAATTCCTCTCTCCCGCAAAAAGACCAAGTCCTCTGTACTCACCACCAACCAGTGCAGTCTTCTAGGTCTGCTGTTGCCCTCCACTGTTGCTCCCGTCCAGTGCTGCCTCTTTCTGCAGAGGCTTCCAGGGTCACCAGCTGCTGCTATCATGCTGATTGTGTGTCTCCATGTTCCAACAACTCCTCTCGCATTGTGGGTCCAGCTCTGGGTGAAGGCGCCTCCAGTTACCTCCATCTTCTTCATGTAAGTTTTTCTTTTTACTCTTTCTGTGGGCTTCAATTCTCACTTTATATTCTTCCTGGGTCCAGGGGGCCCACTTTCTTCTTGTCTTCCCTAAGATGCTATATTCCAGCATCTGGACTGTATCTCTCAGAGAGACTGTTTACTCTGCTGCTTACTGTTCCAACATCTTCCCAGAAGCACCTTTTTGTTGTTTTCTTTGTTGTTTTTTGTTTTTTTGGTATCAGGGGTCAAACTCAGGACCTTGCATTTACCAGGCACAGGTTGAGCCACTGAGGTAAATCCCTGGCCCCATATCATTGATTATACATCTTATTATTCGAAGATTCATTGCTTTAAGAGTAATCAATGATTCTAAATATGCAAGTAATTATAACTGTTTAGAAATATCAATCACTTACATTCCAGAAAGTTTAGGTCACTAAAATGACTTTGAGTATTTCATAGAATCCTTACTGATACTGACTGAATGGTTAAAAAACATTCGCCAACTTGAGAAATAGTAATCTTTCATGATTTTGTTTTATTATTTTATTATCTTTCACATGACTATTAGTCGGTTAAAGTTTAACAAATACTTACCTAAAAATAACTAGCTGAGTATATAACTCAAATCAGTAGATTTACAACTGAATGTATATATGTGCAGCTGTTTATCAGTGAATATTTATAAAATGCTCTTTATTTGCTTTAAAAATATTAACTAATTTGATCTGTATGGTAGAATGTAGTCTATGGCTGCTGCTCTGAGTCAAGTACTGCTATAATTCCTACTTTACTGAAAATAGGAAAGATCAATCTGCTGAGGACAGTATAGGTGCAGGATAGAGCTGAGAGAGAAAAAAAAAAGTATACTCTTGACTACACTATATTGGAACACCAGCCCCATTTCAAACAGGAAGACACATCAATTAATTCACCAGAAACCAAGGTCGGCATTATCATTTCTCATAATAGATTAGAAAAGCGTAACAGTACATCATCTCTTGAGTGGTTCAAGGTCATGCATCTGGTCAACATTGGAATTTAGAATTTAAATGCTGGTCTGTGCCACTTGCTTCCAATTCTACATTTCCTATAAGTGATACTCACTCAAAAGCATGTACTCAGTAAACAGAGACTGACTGAACTCTAACAGGTGATTACTCCATGCAACACGAATGAAAAAGTGATAGAATGTCTGTGAGATAGAACGAGTGCTTACAGTAAGGTGATGCTAAAAGTGAGCCACTTTGAAGGGTCACAGGAGGCCTCCCAATGGCCAATTCCTTGGGGAAAGTGTGTGGAGAAATGATTCAGAAGTGTGGAGAGAAAGATAGGTTTAAAGGAATAGGTCTCATAGCTGAGTTTAAAACTCTTTCTTCAAAGACGTTTATGGCATTTGGAAAAGAAAGATATAGCAGTACGCTACACATTGCCAATACTGTAGACTGCCCTCTACCCTAACATTTGTATAGGTAGCTGTAGCTTTTACCAGCAATGTTGAAAAAAATTGTTCATACCTTATTCTGTGTTTTTCAGGAATCCAAGGGTTCAGGTGCTGATGATTTGTTAGGAAATAGCTTCAGAAAGAAGGCAGAACAGAAGTGGGGCAGGAAGGGGAAGAAAACAAGCAAGAGCGCAATTTTGGTAGACTCCTCAGGTATGATTCAATCCACAGGTGCTCTGGAGGGTGAATTGTACCTCAGAGTTGGTTGCACCATCTGACAATGGTTCTGAGCTTTTGTACTTACACATCAGACAGCGGTCATGTGTCTCAGTCACTTTTGGCTTGGACTAGCTGGCTTTAGGACCCAAAGGGACAGGTGCCAACCATTAGTAGCAAAACACACAAATGTCAAGCGCTAGATACACAGAGCTGGTTAGAAAAGACCTTAGGGCATCTGGTGAGCACCAGTAGTGCCCATTATCATATAATTTAAACTACATTTGGTTGTGCATCCACTTAAATACACGCATTTGTGAAAACCAAAAGTTTGTTTTTTTAACTTGATATTTGAACTGCTGAGTTCCTGCTGAGTCTTTATGTGCCAGACAGAAGTACAAATTATATTCAGTTCTTTACACTGTGATCATTTGTGAGAATCCATGGGAGTCAGAATTAGGTCAATTAAAAATGCAATTTTCTAAGGGAAAATGAAGAAAAATACCCAAATATCTCCAAGCCTTTAATTTAGAGAATTAATGTTCAATTCAAATTAGAGCTTAGCAAATGGTAGTAGTTAAGGTACAGTTAGGATATTTCAATTTTCTGCCTCCAAAGGCAGACTTTAATAAAGCTACAGAAATAGTGATCTTAAAAGCTTTCTAGCAGCAGGATGGCAAGTTGGTATGAAGTAATAGGAAATGAAATATGCCTTTCCAATTATCATCACTTGAAAACACACTTCAGCAATTGATTAAGCAGAAACCAGAAGAACATCCTTTTCTTTTCTGTGTTCTTAACCTAATGTCTTTGCTAGAAAAAGCAGGTATTATCTAATCTATGTTCAATAGCAAATGTCTGAATGTTTTAAGTATTCCCAAACTTCACTAATAGAGTAGCTTGGTATAATTATTCTTCACTTCTAGGTAAAATCATAAAAATATTTCTCAACTCTTACAGTTGGATCATTAGAGGACAATAAACCATGAGTCAGCCAGGTATTAAAAAATTTCTTACTCTAAACCAGGGTTTGGTGACTATGGCCCATGGACCCAATCTAGCATTTCATGCATTTTTTGTATATCCTGTGAACTAGGGAATGATTTTTACATTTTTAAAAGGTTGAAAAAATGAAAGGAAAAGTACCTTATATGTGTAGAAACAACACGAAATTTAAAACTAAAGGCTCATAAATAATGTTTTATTGTAACACAGCCACACTCATTCATTTATATACTATGTACTGTACAAATGCTTTGGTGTCATAAGGCCAGAGTTGAATTGATATGATGGAAACTGTGTGGCCCTGAAAATCTAAAACAGTGGTTCCTTGATCCTTTACAAAAAATATGTGCTGCTCTCTATTTAGAATTTTGTACTTCTTATTTCCTATGTGGTGTGATATTTCAAAACAACATAGTATAATATGGAAAAAACATCACATACAGCATGGGGAATTGCGCTGTGGAGACACTTTGAAACTGAAGTCCATTTTACTTCTTGGGGGATGAGTTGATTTTGGTTTATCTTGATGAATATGTTACTTAAGTATGTACTGCTATAACCCAGACATAGTATAAGATCTTTTATCTCTGCTTATTTGAAGTGATTGAAGATTTCTAGGAGCCTGAACTATCTGAAGCATTATCTCTGCTCTGTGTACATGAGTGACAAGTCCTTGAGCATAGAAGCAGCCATCAATTCTTTAGCAATCTCATTCTGGAATTTTAAAAGCACAATGTCGGGCAGTTCAGTGGCTCCTTTCATGGTTATTTCATTACATTCTCTGATTAAGCCTACAAATAAATTTTGTTTTTCAATTTTAGTGGTGAGAAATGGGCCAAAAGGGGTGATTTTATTTTCATTAACACTGCATAGCTAATCAAATGTTACTCCAGGAACCATACTTTACTTATCGAACTTCAAACTTGGTCAGAGTATTTTCTTTTACTGCCAAATGCTATTGTCATTAACATTTGTCAAAAATCTTTCCCTAAGTCATTGATTATTCTTTATCCAATTCCTCCTTAACCCATCCAGATAGAAAACAATATC
Organism: Dasyprocta punctata; assembly: GCA_004363535.1. Lineage (NCBI taxonomy): Eukaryota > Metazoa > Chordata > Mammalia > Rodentia > Dasyproctidae > Dasyprocta > Dasyprocta punctata. Next base: position 9,015 of record RJWM01024051.1, on the reverse strand, counting down.
AGTGCATCAATTCACCTACCTTTTCATTCATCCATCCATCCATCCATCCATCCATCCATCCATCCGTTCATTCTTTATTCAGCATTAATTCAAACATTGTATATTTATCGAGCAATTAGTATATTCCAACTATCATGCTAACAGCATAAGCAGTAGGCATGTAGTTGTGATCAAAAGAGACATGGTTCCTACACTCATAGAAGTTACAGCCCTTTTTCAGCAGCCAGAACTACACAGGGGATAAACTTTATTTGCCCACAGAATTATAGGGTCTGAACATCTCCATCATATGTGGAGCTTGGTGTCTACATGGTTCACAGTCTGACCTTTTGAAAGCCACTTGACTTGGACTTCTTGTTTTGCTTTTACAAAAAGTCTAAATATTGGAAGGGAAACATTAAAATTAGTTAAGTTTTTAATTGAACAGTGAAAAATATGCAAGACTTATCTTTTTAAAAATTAAACGTAACATTTTGCATACATATTTTTCTCATTGCTAATAAACACATGTTGCTTGTTAATAAACACATGCCAAATTCCAGAAGCAACTACATACACGTATGTATCCAACTAGTATTTGGTTATGTAGTACTTTTTTGATCTGATACCTAAGGATTTTACATCTATCACTTGTTACTTTGAGAGAACAGAAACTGACTGGGGGTAATTAATAGACTTGACCTTTAGTGTGAACAGACGATCACACTAGTTGCTGGATCCTTGGATTCTTTTCAGAGAACTTTGCTGGTCAAACTTGTAAGAGTCATGTGGTCACTGGGAGTTTTATTTTGGTAGTAGATACTGGTTAGACTTTGTAAATTTTTCTTTCAGGCATTTGACTGGTTCTCAAAAATTGCCTTTAGGAATTGTATTTTGTAAGTTACAGCTGAAGTTATTATTAGCTGTGTGTTTGTGGTTGAAACATGAGGTCAGGTTTGGCAGAGAACTCGTCAGGGTGTGCAAAGGCGACGAGCCTCAGCCCAGCCCTCCTGCTACCACTAACTGGCTAGAGGAGCAGCTGATTCCTGGGCACAGAAGGAATGCCTTTGCCGTCTGGTTTGTAGGAGTGTGTGCTTTAATAATGGAATGCTGCCTTAAAGAGTTAGGAAAGATTTGTAGCAATTTTAAAATTCAGGATTCTGCCAAATGATGGCGAGTATCTAAGGTGAGATGACCATATGCATCCATGGTAGCATTAGAATAAATGTAGAGTTCTCTGGATCTAAGGAAATTGTATAACTGTGATGTACTGAAATTCTCTATTGTTGAAGACACCTAAGGTAAGAGCAAGAGGTGAAGATGGAGGAATGTAGGAACACTGCCTCCTTTTCTGGCACTGTCTTGGCATGAATGAGGTCATTTCATATAGTTATATAAAAATATCAGACATGTAAGACTTACCCTGCAACTCATACATACATACGTGTGCATGCACACACACCTCAGTATCTGAAGCATCAGGATGATCACATGGTAGCAATAATTATAAAACATGTTAGGCAGATCGCCAAAATTAGTTATGGTTAGACGTGATGGAATGATTACTACAAAAATTACTTTCTGCTAATATTTGAATTATTTCAACAGGGAGGAAACAGGTCTGATTTTGCCAAAGTATTCTTATATCCACTTTGTGGAAAAGATTCCATACTAGGGAAGAAGATCTGTTCTTTTCACTGCTTGTTTGCTGTGTTGTAGCAGATTTTTTATGGCAATTATAGAGAAGTTCTGGTTATCATCATTCCAGTTCACAGAACATCCAGACGTTGTTTCCAGGTGTTTTTTCAGGCTGGGACCACCTCGTGAGGTCTGGTTCTCTCCCTCCGCAGTTCTTGAATGGCGCTGACTCACAGAGAGAGGCTTGAGTGTGGCTGTCCAAAAATCTAGGTATTTTAAAGGGATGGTTTTATAAAAAAGTGAGACTAGCAAGCGCCTTAAAGAAGAAATCTTTTCAGTATTCGTACTAGCTAATAATGCAATTCTATTTTTACATAGTCTCATATCTTTACCAAATCAAAAGATGACATTAGGGATCTGATGCTTTTCAAATTTAACTATAATATAATTTTCTCTGTAACTTTCAAATCATTATCTGTAAAATCATTTTGTGATTTCTATTTCAGAAGCTTAGCCATGACAGCATCATCATAAATTCCTTTATCTCATTTTATATTGATGAACAGAATAGTCTTCAAATTTTTCCTGGCTAATATTCAGTGATCCTTTATATGAATTTTATGACTTGTATATTAAATTTCTAAGTAAACATTGTATTAGGTATTTTTCCTGTTGGTAGGACACAATTTAAAGCAGAGGTTTTGGGGATTCAGTCCATGATTGGCTGACTTTGAGGCAGAAACATCACGATGAAAGAGCATGGAAAAGCGAAGTTGCTTAGTTTATGGTGGCTGGGAAGCAGATCAGAGCAACAGTGCTGCAGAGAAAAGGGCTGGACCAAATATAGTTCCCAAGGTCAGACCTCTTGACCTACCCAGATACACCCAGAAGTGTGCTTGACTAATCCCCCAGATGGCTTCCAAGGCAATGAAATTGACAATTGAGATTATCACATCCCATCTCTTGTCAACTTGATATCTAAACACATCTCCTCAAACTGTGCTTAATCTCTAGATAAATATTATAATAAGGTAATAATGCCACATAACATGATACTACAATTTTGTGTATAACCAAAAAAGCAATAATCTCTTCCTCCAAATCTCAGCACTTCTAGCATTTCTCATAAATCCAGGTCAAAGTCTCTTGAGATTCAAAGTTAGATCTTAGCTATAGACCTTGGTAAAAATAAAACATAAGCTTGGTGTGGTTGTGCATGCCTGTTATCCTAGCACTTGGGAGGCTGTGGCAGGAGGATTGCTGTGAGTGTGAGGTCAGCTTTGGCTACATAGTGAGTTCAAGGCCAGCCTCAACTACATAGTGAGACATTGCTTCAAAAAACAAAATTAATAAATAAATTCATACATACAAGCTTGGCATGGTGATGCAAACCTGTAATCCAAACCTTCCAGCAGTCTTGAGTTGGGAGGATCAAAAGTTTGAACACAGGCCCATGCAACTTAGAAACTCAAAAAATTTACATAATCCTAAAGTTTAATTGTACAGGGCCAACATTCCCATTCTGAAAGCGGGGGAGTGTAGGGAAAAAGAAAAAAATTAGACTAAAACAAGACAAAATCCAGCAGGGCAAACATTAAGTCTTACAACTCTTTGTCAGGCATCTGGGACATGTGGTGGTGAGATATAATTTCCAGAGGGCTTGAGTAGACAAGTCCCTATGGTCTTGCTGATTGTAGACCACATGACCTCTCTTGGGTTGGCTCTACTCATGAGCTGTAGCTTCCATGTCAGATAGACCATGTTCCTGGCATCTCTAAATTTCTGGGGTCTCCATTGAACCTCTGGCTTCATTTTCACAGATTTGCACCCTTCCTTCTTAGGTAATCCTTGCTTGGGTTCAACTACCCCACAACTGTAGCATTATGCATGCCCAAACAACCAGCATCATGTGGATGACACCAAAGTTGACTGCCAGGTTTCACAGGAGCCAAGTCTTCCTAAACCATGGCTGTGGCAGCCTGTGTGCCTGGACAGCTGAGCCTAGTGGAATGAGTCATGGGGAACCAATTTCTGAGGAGGCACTTCATCTTTTTTTTTTTTAATTTTTTTTTGGAGAGACTAAAACCAAACAAAATAAAATAGAGTCGAGTCAATCGAAACAAAACTATGAGCATGGTACATGACTTCAAAAAAAGATAAAAGAAAATCAGTAATGGCTACCACAATACCTCTTGTTCAGAAACTTCAGGTGTGCGACTCCTGATCTCTTCTCTGCTTGCATCTCCTGGACTTGCTCCTCTTGAATTGGAGGCCAGAGACTGCCTTTTGCTCCTTCATCTTGACATATTCCTGTGTTCTTCTGAACAAGTGGGTAATGCGGTCTCAGACATTTCCTGCATTGTCTACAATTTCTCTGAAGTGAGACTCTTTTGTTCTTCTAGCCAGTGCTGGCTACAGGTATCTGATAGTGCCCATTGTGTGTACTGGTACAGGGCTGTCTGCTGCTTTTCCCAGCCTGTGTTGGCTCCCCAATGGCTGGTGGAGTGCACATGGAAGGTAGAGCTGGCGGCTGCCTGTGGACCTGGGCCGGTCACCTGTGGGGATCCTCCACAGCTGCCTCTGGAGTGTGCGCAGGGGCAGGGCCAGCTGCTGCCTCCAGACCAAGCTGGTTACCAGCAGGAAACCTCTGCAATGACTGCTAGAATGCATGTGGGGCTGGGGCTCAGTCCAAGCAGTTTCCAAGGGTCTGCACCCAGCTAGGAGCTGCTGGAGGAAGCCAGCAGCAGTTTTGGCTCTGGGCTTATCTGGCTTGACTCCAAAATGGTTCCTGGCCAATCACTCTCTACTGTGGGAGGACCAAGTCCTCTGCCCTCACCACCAGCCAGTGCAGTCTTCCAGGTCTGCCACTCCCCTCCACTGTTGCTCCCCTCCAGTGCTGCCTCTCTCTGCAGAGACCTTCAGGGTTGCCAGCCACCACTGTCATCTTGATTGTGTGTCCCCAGGTTCTAACAGCTCCTCTCGCACAGTAGGTCCCACTCTGGGTGAAGGCGCCACCAGCTACCACCTTCTACTTCATTGAAATTTTTCTTTTTACTTTTTCTATGTGCTTCAATTCTCACTTTAGATTCTTCCTGGGTCCAGGGGACCCACTTCCTTCATTCTTGTCTTCCCCATGAAGCTACATTCCAGCATCTGGACTGTATCTCTCAGAGAAGTTGTTTACTCTGCTACTTACTGTTCCACCATCTTCCAGGAAGCCCTCCTCGAGGAGGCACTTCTTGACAAAATGTCCCAGGACTCTCTTCACAAATGAAATGTTTGTACTTTTACATATTTCAGCATTAATTGAGAGCTTTACTGAATTCTGGAGGTACCCTTAAGGTATCTTTCTTTTTTTTTTTTTTTTTTACTGTACAAGCACTTGGCTTCCTTTCAATTGCACTAATCTCAGAAACCATATGTCCTGTGGCCCCAACTTTGCATATGGTTCATTTTGGGTCAAAATTTAAGTTTTACAAATATTTTTGTTCTATTGTTTTCCAACTTCTCACTATAAAATTTGCTAAAGCAGTCAGCAATACTCATGCCACAGTCTGAACATTGGTCTGCCTTGAAATTTCCTCTGCCACAGCAATGAGTCTAATGCATTAAACCCAGCTTCCCTCAAAGTTTCAGGACATGGATAAAATGTAGATAATTTTTTGACAGAGTGTAACTCATATGGCCTCTAGTTCCACTTCTCATTTCCTGCTTAGATCTTATGAACCTGGCCTTCACTCTCCACATTACTATGAACATTTTGGTCCTTTGAGCCCCAAGAAGAATGACTCATAATCCTCTACTTACAGCATTCTACAACTTCTATAGGCAGATTTGCTAAATTTTTCTGAACTCCTTGAAAACACCAGCTCCAAAGGCTTCTACCACAGATCAGATATAGTCACAGCAATGGCCTCATTCCTGGTACCAGTATGTTGTCTTGTCATGGGGACGATATAACTGTTATCCACAATTTGAAGTGATAGAGTTTTAGTATGGCTTATGGTTTCAGAAGGTTTAGTTCATGGTCAGCTAGCTCCAAGTCAGAAACATCAAGGTGGAAGGGTATAATGAAGCAAATTTCCTCAGTTCATAATGATCAAGAAGCACAATAGGGAAACAGTATCAGAGACAAAGAAACTAGAAGCCAGATATACTCCCCAAGGTCATATCTCCATGACCCATCCAGACAACCGAAAATGTGCTTTACTAATGTTCTAAGCAGTTCCTAAGGCAATCAAATTTTCAATTATGCTTACCTGTCACAACCATATTTGAATTTGTTTGGAATTGTTTTGAATCTATACATTAATTTAGGAAAAATTGACATATAAAGCTGTCTTCATATCATGCAATGGCATATTTCTCTAGTTCCTAAATATTTTCTTAGAAATGTTTTTAAATGTTCTCAATGTACCATGCACTAATTTTATTACATATATTTCTAGGAAGCTTGGGTTACCCTTAATTTTTGTACAATGTGATTTCTTTCTAATTTGTTATTACTGGTATATGGTAAGTCTATCAATCGTATGCTGATCTTCATTAAGCAACCTTGCCGATTTCTCATACTTGTTATAATAGTTTTCCTATAAATTATTCAAGATTTTCTATAAAAGATCATCATATCTTTACCAGTATTGGGGGTTGTACCTCTTTTTTCTAGCTCTTTTATTTTGTAACCTTATTTTGGTTTGTTTTGTTTGTATTTATTATGGTCTCCAGAAAAGCTTGGAGTGAAAATGATAATCTAGTGTCTTATTTTAGGTTTTTAAGTAATGTTTAAATTCAATGTTCAAAGTTCTTGTTTGCTAATAGTTTTTAAAATAATGAATGTGTAATGAATTGTGTGATTTTCCCCCTGAATACAAGATGCATTTATGGGTCTTCATCTTTAATTTATTAATGTGGTGCATCACATTTTTAGATTTGTTTTTTCACTTTACCATCTGTATATCCTTGATGTACTTGATAGATTAAAAATAATCTGCTGTATTTGGCCTGTATTGTTATGTCAATCTCCAATTTTGATTTTTCCTACAGTTCTTATCAAAGTGATGCAAAAACTTGCTAAATTCTTTCAAAGAATTGGATAATTTTTTCCATTTCCTTAAATAATCTATACAAATTGTAAACCCGTCTGATCTTGGTTGTCGTTTTCAAGGGCAGATTTGGAATTCACAATTAACTAATTTTGTGACTCTTTCTGTTTCTTTGATATATTTTTGTTTTTGTGTATAACCGATCTATTCTCATCATTTTAACTTTGTATTAAAAGTATATATATTTGTGATTGGTAAATAGTTTTTCATCTCTCTACTTGTAAATAAAGTTGTTTCCCATAGTAAAATCAAAAACAATACATAAAGTAGGAAATAAATTATCTTACATATACATATGCACAGATTTATATCTTTTTCTTTTCCCTTCCCTCTTTCCCCCTTTTCCCTTCTCAATTACTTTTGCTCTTCGAGCTGTTTTTACCCTTACATAATATTTATTGTAGATTTTGGATCATACATACTTTTTCAGTTTCTTACACTAGGGAGACACTATGGAACATACTGCTGAATGTATTAGTTATTGAGAAAGATCAGTTAATACTCATATGATTAGATCAATTTTACTTGTCTATATGTTAATGTAAACAACCATTTTGAAGATAATGATACACAATATTGCAACCATTGTCAAGTTTCTATCATTCTGTTTTGTAAACCTATAATGTTACTGTTGTACATTTACTCTAGTCGTTTGTCTCTTTTGCTTTTTCTTTCTTATATGTGTCTTTTTTTCTCTTAAATAAAAAAAGTAGGAAATAAAAAGTAAGCAATTAAGATTACTGAAGTCAAGGGCATTTAACATTTCTTAGAGTGATGCAAGCTTAACCAATGCAGCAGTGTCACTTTTTTTTAATTGATAAAATAATACATGGTTGGTTTCATCTGTACCACACCTTTGTACTGAATTCACATTTCTTCTTTCTAAAATAAATTCTCTAATAGTTCTTTCACTGAGGACCTGTTGGTGTTAAATCCACATAATTGTTTATGTTTTATAATATTGTTTTTCCCTGAACTTTGCATGATAGTTTATCTGGAAATTAAATTTTATATTGATAGTTATGCTTATTATTTTAAAGGTATTTCCCCGGGAACTCATATAATTTTTTGTTGTTGAAGAAATCATTTCTGAATCTGATAGTCACTTATTTTTAGAACAAGATTTATTTTGTCTTTGCTAGATTCTTATTTTTTAGTTCTTATTTATTTATTTATTTATTTTTTACAGGGGATTGAACTCACAACCTCACACCTCCAGACAGGCACTTAAACCACTGAGCCAAACTCCTGGCTAGATTCTTATTTTTGAGATAGGGCCTTGTTATGTAGCTCAGGCAGGTCTTGAACTCACTGTGTAGTCCAGGCTGACTTTGAACTTATGGCAATCCTGCCTCGGTCTCCTGAGTGCTGGAATTGTAGGCATGTGCTGCCATTGGCTGGCTATCTTTGCTAGATTTTAAGATTGAAAATTTGAAGTTTTTGTAAAATTTTTCTTGGTGCTAGCTGTTTTTTTTGTACATATGTATATGGCTGAATACTCATAGGACACTCTAACTGAAAACTATTTTTCTCTGATTCTTGAAAACTTTTGTGTATTTACATTCAAATACTTCATTTTTTGGAAAAATTATCTACAATAAGAGACTCTAAATTTCAAACAAGCCTTTGAAGTTGGTGTCTCTAAAACCACATGCTATGATTCTTAAAACTTCTATCACAGTTTTGAATTAATTTTTCTCTCTTTTCTGGCATCTGAGTAAATGTCTTGATACCAAAGTATAATTCTTTAAATCACTTTTCGTCTTCTTCTAATCTCAAGATCATCTTATTCTTTGAATTTATAATTTAAAAAACGTAATTTTAAAAGAATTTATTTCTTTTTATATTCAGCTGTTTTTACCTTCTTTCTGTGTGATTTTGTATCATAGTTTGTTCTATTTTTATAGAAGTCATTTTATCTATTACTTGCTGAACTTTTTAACTACACTTGTTTTGAAGTCTTTGTCAAGCTGTTTTGTAAAATAAATGTTAACATGTTAATTTCTGAATATTGATGCAACTGATTGTCTTTTAAATATTCTATTTCTTTCTATGTTTGGAATTATAATTTGCAGGCTAATTTTGAGTAGATTTTATTTGTGCTTTTTTAGCACTCTTTTGCTTTCTTGTTTTTGCACTTTCAGTCTCTGTCTCTGTCTCTGTTTCTGTCTCTGTCTCTGTCTGTCTTATCTGTCTGTCTCTGTCTCTCTGTTTCTCTGTCCCTCTCTCTCTCTGACTCTCCTCTCCTCTCCTCTCCTCTCTTCCCCTCTCCTCCCCTCTCCCCCCCCCCCCCCCC
>RJWM01024050.1:7904-31341 GCA_004363535.1 Dasyprocta punctata | reverse complement strand
AATGTGTCAACGGTTCACTGAGAATCTTGCCTTAAGGTATCTTTCCAGTTTATTCTTCACAGTGGAAGGTAATTCCTGCAGATCTCTTATCTCACAAGAACAGCTAAAAACTCTCTCAGATCATCTTGTGTCATCTGCTATTTTGTTATGCGGTATGTTGACATGAAAATAACACTGGAATTAAAGTAACATAAAAAAATTTCTTATCTTGGGCCAAGGATTTAGCTCAGTGGCGTAAGTGTCTGCCTAGCAAGCACAAGGTCCTAAGTTTGATTCCTGGTACAAAAAAAAATTCTTATCTCTACAATTTACTGGGCCCTACACATGTATAATTCACACAACTGCTCTACTATTCAGTTTCCTCACTCATTTAGTTGTTCATTCACCAAAACAATATTTTGTTGAATTTGAAGCCAGGTATGGTGCTAGGTACTCATGCTAAGATAATGATCCTAAACAGATTGTGACAGCCAGCTTCCAAGATAGCCACCATCCATTTCTTACCTCCCCACAAGCTCAATCTCTCTCCACTGCAAGGTGGAGTTGATTTTATCTCCCCTTGAATCTGGGTCAGGTCTGTAACTCCCTCATTAATAGAATGTTATGGATACAGTGCCAGATGTTAGCTTCAGGCATTGTAAGACTAGAAGCTTTAACTTCTTGTTTCTGGGAACACTTGTTTGTTGACTCTTGAGTCTACCATGTAAGAAATACCCCTACCCTGAGGCTGCCAAAAGCCAGTCATGAGGCCCACCCACAGTAAAAGAAAGAGAGGATCACAGGGAAAGGGAAAGATATGGAGAGATGGGAGGTGTGTGGGGAGGGGGGGGACTTTGAATACTCCAGCTGCAGCAAGGAACTGTATAAAGAAGTTGTCAAATACTTGTAATCTCATTTGCAACAGGACTTCAACTGTATGACCCAAAGCATGAATTCTATAGTAGACATAATGAGTTCTTAGAATTACAAAAAATAGTAAAAGATTATTTTCTTAAGCAGCTAATCTTTAGGATGATGCTTATAAAGCAATCACTAATAACATACATACTTCCTACACTCCTGGAGCTTACAATTTGGGACAAGAGACTAAGAAATGGTCACAAGAAATAAAAATATCAGGTTACATTGCAGTGAATGTTAAGCGAGGATATATGGAGCTGTGGACATGTAACAGAGAAATAGATCCAAGTTTGGGGTCAGGAAGGTTTCTGGGGAACAGTGATATAATCCAAAGGGTAGGCTCCTGCCCCATCATTGATCGGGAGCTGCTGTGACTGGCAGAAAGGGATCCAAGATGAGCTCCTCTCTCTGCCCGTAATTGCAAGCTGCTGCAACTGGTGATCCAAGATGGGGACCTGTTCCCATCATTAACTGGAGCTGCTATGACTCATGAGAAAGACATACAACCCAGGTGCATGCTCCCTCCATTGATGGGACTCAGGGACCAGAGACAAGCAGGAAAGCTGGAGACTCAGTAGAGCTAGAGCACACATGATGAACAGGTGGGACCTGGGGTGCAGAAAAATCTGAAGCAACAGTAGCAATATAAGTCAGCAGATGAAGTATGGAAACTGATTGGGGACCATTGTCAGCTGGTAAAAGAAGCAGCCAGTCCCACTGCCATTCACACACAGGCCACCATTAGGACACTTCTGTGGGTAGCCAGCATGAGCCAGGAGAAGAAGCAGCTAACCCCACCCTTGTGAGCCCAGTGCCCACCACTGGGGATCTATAGCCAGTCCAGGCCAGAAGAGCCAGTCAACTATGCCTCAGAGAAGCTGTGCATGTCTGGAGAAGCCCTCCCCATAACCTCCCACGTCCCCAGAAGCCTAGGTTAGGAGAAACCCAGGTGCCTGACCCATTCCCCTACTCTGTGGACAGGTAAACAACACAGAAAGTGCCTGGGACTCCACAACCAGATTTTCCAGAGGAAACCATGAAAATGTCAAGACAAAAGAGCAAAAGGCAATCTCTGGCCTCCAGCCCACACAGGACAAATCCAGGAGACATAGACATAGAATAAATTGAAAGTTGCACACCTACAATTTCTAGAATGATGGCAACTGAAGTATAGAAACTACTTCATGTGACTGTAAAAGAAATCAGAACAGAAATAACATCTCAGGTAAAAGAAGAAATGATAAACATAATAAAAAGGTTGCTGAGCATATCTAAAGAAGACATACATGAAACAAACAAAAAGAGGAGCATAGGAGAATGATGGAAACCTTGAATGAGCAATGTAGGGAAGAATTGGTATGTATGAAACAGACTCAAAGAGATATCCAGGAAATTAAAAACTCCATTGAAAGCCAGCAAAATCACTTGAAAAAAACTGAAAATAGACTCTTAAATCTTGAAGATTGCAGCTAGTGATCATGAAAAGAAAGATCCTTAAAAAATAACAAGGAACCAGAAAATAACAATTCAACAGCTGCAAAATGATGCAAAGAAAAGTAATTTAAGAATGATAGGTGTCAACGATAAAGCAAGGGTCATTTACATATGACATAAAAAAGACTATTTACAGAAGTAATAGCAGCAAACTTCCCACATATGGGAAAAGGACTTGATATCCAGATAAGTGAGGCATATAGAACTCCAACTAGCCATAACCAAAATAAATCTATATCCAGGCATATAATAATAAAGATCCCATATATTCAGCACAAGAAAAGAATACTAAAACTGGTAGAGAAAAGACAGATCACTTGTAAAGGTAAACCCATCAAAATAATGATAGACTTCCTAACACAAGCCATCAAGTCAAGAAGAGCTTTGAGTGAAGTATTTCAAGTCCTGAAGGAAAACAATTTCCAACCCAGATGGATGTACCCTGCAAAACTATCTTTCAAAATTAATGGAGAAACAAGATACTTCCATGACAAAGAACAACTGAAGGAATTCATCACCACCAAACTAACCCTACAAAGAATACTGAAGGACATTCTAGAGAGAGATAAAAATGACCACAGTTCCAGGAACAGTGGCAGAGGGGGACTGCTGAGTAGGGCAGGCAGTTGAATGGAGGGGAAAAGTCAGAAAACAGCAGGAAAATAGCAAGGCAGAGATGAACCAGTGCATGTTGATCATAGCCATTAATGTATATGGCTTCAATTCACCAATAAAAAGAAACGCAGGCAAAAGAAACAAGATCCATCAATATACAGTATACAAGAAATATTTAACTTGAAAGGAAATTCATAGACTGAAAATCAAAGGAGAGAAAACAATGCTTCATGTGATAGGGAACCAGAAAAATGCAGGGGTAGCTTGCCCATCAACCACAGAATGGATAAGAAAGATACAGCATTTTTATACAATAGTAAGTTACTTGGTTATAAAGAAGAATATTCACAAGGCTCTTGTAGGTAAATGGATGCAATTTGAAATCATGCCCATAGGTGAAATGCTTTGCACTTACATGAGTGAACATCATGTTGTCTCTTTAATATAAAAAACTGAAGGACTTAGTAGGATCCAAAATGTACAATAGATATTGTGAAAGTGAAAGGGGAAGAAACATCTAAATGGGGAAGGTGGTAGCCATTGTTAATGTCCTATTATCTTGTTTTGAAGCCCTGTATCATTTTCATTGTTCTGTTTTGTTTGGTTTTATTTTACTTTGTTTTGTTTGATTTTATTATGTAAGTCTTGTATCATTTTCATCATTGTGTTTTGCTTGCTTTTATTCTGTTTTGTTTTGTTTGGCTGTATTACGTCAGTTATTTTGAAGATAACAAGATATATTAGCCACTGCTGATTACCTATTATCTCATTTTGAAGTCCTGTATCACTTTCATTGTTTGGTTTTGATTGGTTTTATTCTCTTACATTTTGTTCAATTTTATTATGTCTGATGATGTGAGCAGTTATTTTGAAGATAATAAGAGACACTATGGTAGCCATTGTTGATTTCCTATTATCTTGTTTTGAAATCCTCTATCACTTTCATTGTTTTGTTTTGATTGGCTTTATTCTGTTTCATTTCATTTGGTTTTATTCTCTTTAAAATAATTTTTTTTAAAAACCAAAGGGTAGGTACTATTTACCTAAGGAAAGAGAAGGGTATGCTTGTCTCACAGGAACAGTATTTCAGACACAAAGAGTAGCGCTATATGAGGAATAGTCTGGTGCAGGGTGATGAATCATTCAGTGGACAAGAGGAAGATCAACAAAGTGAATGACAGGTCACTAATTCAGCAAGAGAAGATGGGCTGATCTTACCAGGCTTTGTACAAAGTTTTAACTGCAATGGCAAGCATCTGAATCATTTTAGGTGGAAAAGTTGCAAAATCATTTTGGCCATCGATCCAAAGGCATATTTTTCAAACAAGGCTGCTGCTTGTCAAAGTATTCTAAACTATGGGAAAACATTTTGTAAAACCAAGACCATTATTAAAATTCAAAATACTATAATTAATTGTTGCACAAAAATTTTAGTGAGCTCACAGAGAAAGAGGAAGGGATTAAAACCCAGAGATACAAAGTACATTTTCAAGAAATATTCAAAATGAAGGAATAATTCTGTAATTATCCACAAAATTAGATACCACTCTGATGGGATATATGGTTAAAATATATTAGGGGAAAAGCAAAGCAAAACTACAGGTTTAAGGATTTCTTTCATAGCATTTTTTATTTTGTGTAGTATGAGCAAAAACACAGGGAAGTTGAGGTCAGAAATCATAACTTGTACTCATGCTGTCAGTAATTAGCCCTGTGACCTTGGGTCACTATTTTGAACTCTGTAGACCAGTTTCCTATGTGAAAGTAAGGAGCTTATAGTAATTAGTCTTTTTCTAGCTCAACAATTTAAAATGTTTTATGAATTGCTAGTAAAAATATTACATGTTCAAAGACAGGTAAATACACAAAGGAAAAACTGACATGTCGTATCTTTAAGGCTTTCTGTCAGATTGTTTGCCAAAATTATATATTCATGACACTCTTTGCATTGGTGTATTTCTCATAAACTACACATTTTTCTTCTTTGAAAAGACTTTATTTTTGGTAAAGTCGCCAGTTCCTTTGTTCTTTGTTTTCTAGGAAACACTTAAGAACAGCTGATGATTCTTACCAGTATAAAAGGTTAATCTATTCTGGAAAAGGTTGATTTTACCTTTAAACAGGGCCTTAAAATAACTTACTGTTTTATCTATTTCTGTGTTCTACTCATACTATTTAGAGGACTTTTCCTGAAGGAAAATGAGTGTTAGCAAGTTGCATGACTTTGCTTAAGACTTTGTATGTTTGTAACATTCTGGTTGAGGCAATTTAAACCTCACTTGGCTGAAACCCTCATTAGAATGTGCATGAACACTTAGGAGCAAACACAAATGAATTTCTGTAATATCTTGTATGCTTAAGTGTTCCATGTAGACGAAAATGATATAAATGAGAATGACGTTTGGCCTCTGCTGCAAATTGCTAAAATTCAATGAAAAAGCAAGAAAAACATTTATACAAGTAAGTACATATTAAGTATGAGAGTACTGGGTCATGACAAAATGAAGTAGACTTCACAGCAAGTTCCCAGCATGGTGATGTTAACTTCCAATTTTCACTCCCCTTTGGCAAAGTTTGAGAAACACCTTTGGGTTAAAACAAGTGAGATCAAAGCAAAGGAAGTCATTAGAGGAAAATAAAATTGTCTACAAAAACAGTAAAAAGTCCAATATTCAGACACAACTGAATGAGTTCTGCCAATTAGTATCTCGGATGATAATGACAAGTTATGTAAATGTCCTATGTCTGCTTCTACACCAGTAAAGTGAGGATGACATATGCTTTCCTTATTGCACTTCTGGAAGATAGTTTTACTGAGAAAAAGTAATGTTCAGTGTGGTTACTACAGTGCTGGAATATACTAAACATTCCATGAAAAAAATATATAAAGGAATGTGATGCAGGTATTTTCAAATGATGGGAATTAACAACTTCTGGTGTCACGTTTAACCTTGTTTGTCAACCTAATTTGCTTTAGAGCAGCCCAGAAGACTGCACAGCACACTTCTGGAGAGCAAATTAGGTCTGGAAGTGCCATTGGTAAGAAAGGACCAGCTCAAAAAACTCGAAGGAGTCATTATACCATTTCACAACTGCTTCTGGGCCCTCAAAAAACCATGTCCTGTTAAAGTCACAGCTAGATTTATCTGTGTCTGCTCTGGGACCCGGTTTCTGCCCTGCTGTTTCCTTCTTGGTCCAAGCTGATGGTCACTTTCAGTCAAGGACAGTCACTTGTTCGTTCACTACCAGCTCTGGTTATTAAGTCACAGATTATTTCTATTTTATTGCTGTGTATGATTTTTTAAAAAGTGCTTCATATTTGCTACCATTCCTTTCAGAATCTAGATAAATATACAAGGTCCTTGTAAAGGCATTGTTCACTAGCAGTAAGGAGCATAAAATCAAGTTCAATCAGAAATCCATAACAATAATTGTCCTTATATACTATCAGTTACCTTACTCTCTTGTTTGCATTATTGAGTAGTGAATTTCCATTTCAGATGATATCTGTGCAAACCAAATAGCTCATACATTTTACTCAGCAGAATACACTTCTGGATGAATCTGTTGAAAGAATGGAAATATTTCAAATTTTGATCTGCAATAGATGAGAGTGAGAAAGGAATGAGGTGTGCTGTTTTACCTACTAGCACAGAAGTAATGTGACACCAGAGTCATTGTAATAAGAACCCCAAAATGTAGGCCTTCTAAAGAGCAAGACCCCAGTTCATCTCCAGTGCCTCCTATATTTAACAGCACTTTCCAAATCTCACGGTGGCTGCAACTCCATTTTTGAAGGACCCAGAGAGTCTTGTATTCCAAATTCCTTGCTGAAGCTTTCCAAGGAAAATGAACAGAAATGTGTGCACTTTTTGTGTCAGTGCCTTGCAATGAGTAGTCATTAATTTTAAATTTAAGTTGATCTTTTGAGAGCATGGGCAGAGCACCGAAATATCCAAGGGATCTGGTGCGTTCTTATACTGCACGGAGCCAAAGGTTCTGATGGACTTTCCCTCCCTCACTATGTTTAATGTCTCAAGGCAAATTGTGTGACATCAACCACGTAATTTCACCACCATAGGACTGGACCCCATGAGCTTCCCAGTAATGAGGGAGGTCACAGTTGCCTTCCTCTGTGTGTTCATCATTATCTTTTTCATCATGTTTAATGGGTATAGTAAATTCTGATTGCAGTGCTTACAAACTAACAGTTTCAATGAGACAGATTTTACAGTTTATTGCTGAACCAATTTTCTTCTTTTTCAATAAGGATTTTGGAAGGATGACCTCACTGTTTTCAAATGATATTTATTGGATTATAATTTCTAATATTAATTCTTTTCCTTGTTTGCTGTTTGTTTGTTTTGCCATGTCCAGAGAATCCACATTAATGTACATTGCAACTTCACTTCCTGGCTTCCATTTCAACCACTTTTTCTCTGCCCTTTATGGCTTTATTTCTTTTTCATTGTCCCAGCCCTTTTACTACCTTTGCCTCCCTGTGACTTATTAAATTTCCCTTGTAATCTGTTTTCCTTTGAGCCTTGTGTTTCTGAGGTATTTTGCTTTCTTTTATTCATTTTTTAGATTCTGCCCTGCAACCACTCTGTCACCTCTCTTTCCTCCTGAACAAAGTATCACCAAGAAGTAGAGTGGAAAGGGACACAAACTTAATACACTGCAGTTAAAGTGCTTTACTTTCACAAACTTTTAACAAAATATGGCCGCGTGAACTCATTACTAGAACCCCGGCAAGAATGTGGAAAGGACCGTTAATGAGAAGGGCCCCAATGCTCACAGTTTACCAGCTCTGTGATGACTCTGCCCTGGCGACAAGTGGCTGACAGCCACATATGTGATATGTTGCTTATGTTACTCAGTAATAAATTCACATAATACACTTAAGTGCCTGCCCTGGCAGGTGCGAGGTTGTGAGTTCGATCCCCAGTATTGCAAAAAAAAAAAAAAAAAAAAAAAATTCACATAATACTGAAAACATACACCATCATGACAAGGGGTATAATCCTCAGCAACAACGAGGGAAATGAGTTTACCAAAGGCAAATTTTGAGTGGGAAATTTAGGATTAGGATACGTTCAACTCTGATTACAAAGTTCATTTTTGGATGCTTTTTTTCCTTAATGCTGCTCTACTACATCACCCGCTTCATGTCCTTCCATCCCATTCTGTGTTGTCTGGTCCCATTTGGCTGTAACTCCCACCTCCTTCCCATCAGCGCCTGTATTTTTAAGCCTTTTACACACGTGCATTGGTTTGTCTCTTCCAAGGTTTTGATCCTGGTTCAATTTCCTTAGTCGTTTATTCCAGTTCCTTGGGACAGAAAAAACATGGACCTTGATCACCTTCACAGGCCTCGCAGTGTCTTCCTCCTCCCACACACGTATCCCAGGGCTCTTCAGAAATGATGGAAGTGGCACAGATACAATCAACTCTTTTAACACATACCCCAGTCTCGAGTCTCCTCGTTCACTGACTGCCCTCGATATATGGATACAAAAGATAAAGAGGAGAGAAAGAGGACTCAGGGTGAGAATCAGTCTGTTATCTTGAATTACTGGGTAAATGCGGTGTCATTTTCTAAGAGATAGGAGGCTGGGACAAGTGGCCATCCATGTGTGGGAATGTTAGTATCAGGAATCTTCATTTTAAACAGAAACTGGGCAAAAATGAAGCTAAAAGTTAAAAAGAGTATCTCCCGATAGTGGATGTATACAGCAAGATTTAATTTCATGTTTGTTGAGTGGAAAATGAAAGCTAAGTGTTGAATTTTAATGCCTTCAATAATTCTAACAATTTAATATTTTTGTAACTTGAAAGTGTAAGCAAAAGAGTTTTAGTAACATGGCCTTTATTGATATATCCATTTGCATATAAGATATTCATTTCACTGTAGTTTACTTTGGTTTGTTTGCTTATCTATCTACCTTCCAAACTAGGACATAAGCTCCATAGGGAAATAAATTATGACTTCCTTGTTCACAGATGTATTCACGGTATCAAAAGCAGTGTTTTTCTGCACATAGAAGACATTGATAAATTGATATTGAATGATCAAACAAAATAAACTTAGCTATCAAATATTATAATTCATAGTAAACATTTATCAAAATATAGACTAAGTTCTGGATTATGTTAAATATTAATTATTACTAAGAGTTTCATTATCACAGTTTGATTTTAAAACTTAGAAATCAGCATTTAAGAATTCTTTATAGTTTGATTTTCCAAATTTCAAAAATTTTCAAATTAGCCATATTGCTGAGCTCAAATTGATTTGAAGTTCTGTGGCTCAAGTCCAACTTTAAACATTTCCACTTGGGTGTAAGTAATATGATGTATACCTGATTGATTATAGTGGGAACCCATGTCATATTTAGCCCAAAAATATATTTGGTTCAGGTAAAAATAGAAGGTTAATAATTTTGGGGCATCATTTCTGGTTTAAAGAGGGCAATTGAAGAAACCCGTTTCTGGCTTGTAGGTCTCTATGTGGAAGTCATAGTAAAGTCTGGATGTCCTAAACCCATGCCAGTGGTGATTCCCTGGTATGAACTGGGAGGTGTGGCTTGTACTTTACTCCTGTGAGTTTCACACCAGAAATCATCTACCATCCTCACTCACCGTGCCTGGCTGTTCCATCTATGATCTTCGACCTCGGTACTGCTCAGAGTGGGCATGTGTGTACTCACAGCTGATTTTCATAGCCTAAAGTTAAATACCACATCTGCCCTACACACCTGCTTGGCATCTGACCTCAAGGGCATTCTGAGCCCATGCTGTGTGGTGTGGTGTCTTTTCCCACATAATTATAGAGAATTGCAAGTATCGGCATTGTGATTTTATTCCTGCACAAAGAAAGCAACTCTGTGTAATTGAATTTGTGGTTGAATGGGAACAAAATGTTAGCCCTAGTACCACTGAGCATATGTAAAACTTTCAAAGTTTATAAATGCTAAAATTTTAAACTAACAAAAAATTGAGAAGTCCATTCCAGGCAACAAAGTCTCCATTTTCACATGTGCAAAGATACAAGTGCTCACATGCAAAGCACAGCAACGTTTACACATTGCTTGATGGGTGGAGTAATTTAAAGTGTCCACTTCCTTCATGATGCTAAAGACTCCACATCTTAGGTAGTATTGTGAGACAGTGTGGAGAGGGATAAGACAAGGACTGAGAATCCCAAAGGTGACAGCATCTTTTGTCCTTGTTCCTGAGTCCACCCCTATGACTTCTGAAGGTTTTGAAACCTGCGACATCTGCAGCAAAGCTGCTTTGCTTCTATGTGAAGCTTTTTTGCCTTGAAGAAAGACAGCTCTCAGAGCAAATCACTCCAACACCTTTGGGACTCTTTTAGATAATTTAGGAACTAAATTCTAGGAGCAATGTTTCCCCTTTTCCAGAACTTCTAAAAATACCTAAAATATATGTAAAATTAAAAATTAATTTAAAATGTCTTAACCCGTATTGAGTTATATTGGTGAGAATACAGGAAATTCTATGTGTGACCCCTCCTCTGGTTGACTGAATAGCATCCCTATGTTCCAAGTTGTTCTCATCCTAACATCTAGAACTGTGAATCTGGCGAAAGGGTTGTTGATGTGATTAAGGGGCTTGAGACGGAAAGATTATCCTAGATTATCTGGGTGGGCTCATAATGTAACACTTAGTCCTAAGAAAGAGCCAAGAAGGTCAAAGGAAGGAAAAAGTCATGTGACAACAGATGCAGAGGTGGCCATGATGTGGCCATTGCCGTGGAATGCAGGCAGCTGCTACTGTCTGTAACAGGCAGGGGAAGTATTATCACCTGGAGCTTCAAAAACAACAAGCCCCGCTAACACCTTGAGATTCATATCAGACTCTTAATATTCAAAATCATTTAGGGGACCTGGGAGATGATCTGCCTGGAAATCAGCACCATGTGTGGGCTGCTGCTGGAGTGGGGACAGCCATAGCCAAGCCTCTGTCTGTAAGTCAGTTCCAATCGTGAACTGTGGAGGGAGAGAACCAGACCTCACCCTCACCTGGGAATCAGTGCCATGCATGGGTTGCTGCTGGAGTGGGGACAGCCACACCCAAACCTCTCTCTGTGAGTGCCATTTGTGAACTGAGGAGGGAGAGAACCAGGCCTCACCAGGAAGCGATCCTGGCAGGGAAACCATATCATTTTCATTGTTTTGCTGGGATGGGTTTTATTCTCTCTTGTTTGCTTGAGCAGCTATTTGAAAGATAGCAAGACATATTATGGTAGCCATTTTGGATTTACTATTGGCTTGTTTTGAAGTCCTTTATTGCATTCATTGTTTTGTTTTTATTGTTTCTATTCTATTCTGTCCTGTTCAGTTTTTACTATGTGTGAAGGTATCTGCAGCTGTTCTGAAGACAACAAAAGGCATTATGGTAACTACTGTTGGTTTCATAAGGTCTTGAAGTCCTGTATCACTTATACTGGTTTATTTTGATTGGTTTTATTCTGTTTTATTTTCCTTGGTTTTATCCTCTTTAAAATAAAAAAAATAAATTAAAAAATCATATAGGGATAAAACTGTGTCGTTCTAAGTCACTAAGTTTGTGGTAATATTTTATATCAGCAGTAAGAAAGTAGTTCAATTATCTATCAAGCACAGTAGACATTTTATAAAACTTGATAATCTCTTTCTCACCTTTGATGCCAGATGGCTCACTCTCCCCTTGCTCTCCCAGCCCACCTCCTGGGATTTTGTACAATTACTTCCACCTCTGGAGAATCTGTGAACCATGCAGCTTTCCTGTGCTAAGCTGTGAATTTATTTAACCAATAGCTCTACAGAGGTGAGAACCTGCTAGTTTCTTAGGGACATTTCACATTTTCTCTTCTTTCAGCAATAGTCTACAATGCCAAGAGGGTAAATTTTCAGCCCCTTTATAGTACCTTTTTCTGCAAAGCATCTTCTAACTATAGAAGATGCCTTACGTATGCCGACTACCTTTAACTTCCTACAGTATTTAGCCTCTTTTTCTCACCGTGTACTGCAATTTGCAAGTGGAAATTGATAATATGTCTTATGGACCTTCAAGGTTGAAATAAGATTATCAACAATAGCTGGGTTGTATGGTCACAGATGTACTTAATCAAGGACAGTATTCTATGAAAGACAAACATAATAGATGTAGATTGTGGTGCTAAAGTGCAACAGAGCTATTTATTGTCAGTGGAACTATTTCTGATAAATGGCATTTGGGAGATATTCTGCAGAAAATTACTAATTATGGCCATTATTTCTCCCATGGATCAATCACCTGTTATGTTTCTGTTGTTAAAAATACAAAGCCAGAGAAAGAGCCTCATAAATATAACAGTTGCTTTTAACAGCGTTCCTCTTAAAGTCTCACTTTGAGAAATGAATGGAAAAAAAGTATTTTAAATTAAGCTTTTATTAATATTTACTATCTTTCAAAAATTAATATTCATGAGTAATTATAAACCAAGGAGCTGGGGATAAAATGATGAATCAGACACCTGCATTCCCTGCCATTATTGTGTTTTAAACCATGTAACAAAATGACAGACATCAAATCAGTAACAGTACTAAAATATGAAGGATCACTGAGAAGCTATCCTAGAGGAAGTATGAAATTCCTTGGGAACATATAGAGCTGCAGAGTTGGTGTTCTTTAAATATGTTAAAATGCAAAACAATAAGCACTTTAAGATAGAAAAAAAACCTATTATTTTATAATGTAATTTTACAATTATGGAATAAACATGACTATTTAACATCTAAATTTAATTATTTGGGTTATATGATTTTGCCAGGGAATTTTTTTCAGTACACTATAGAAATTAAAAATACCACTAAAGAAATGGATTCTATCTACAACAGAATACTCTACAATTGCTTCAGCTATTAAAGCTGAAATACAGAAAAGTGCAATTGACCCCTTGTATTTGGGCAAGGCCTTTTGTGTCTGGGAATAGTGTGTTAAAAAATAAAGACCACACTAAACTTTTAAAATATAATTCATTTTTTGAGTTTGTCTCAGTTACCTCTTTTGCTTAACAGGTGCTGTCAGAGCGAGCATTCATCCTTTAGCCCACACTTTAGCCACTACCACCAGGGTATTCACGAGGCATTTGGGATGCAGCAAACAACCAACAGAAGCCTTGTTCCCACTGCAGCAACAGAAGGAGACAAGCAAACGAACAACAAAATACAATAAAACGTCCTTTTCTCTGCAGTACCCTGCTATCCCTGGCGACTGGACACAGTCTTCTCCCTTGCTTCAGTGGAGTCCTTTTTCACATCAGAAACCAATCTTTCAGAAATGCCAGTTATATTTCACTGTTCTTCTCAAAACCCTCATTTCAGAGGCTCTTCGTTTCACTCAGAACAAAACCAGAATCTTTACCATAGTATAAAGAACCTTGATGAGATCTTCTCCTCCTACTTCCTTTCCTGAGACCCAAACTCTCTTGAGCGGAACAGCTTCTTCCATTACCTCTGCCTGGAAGAAATCTTCTCTGGATATTCAGTGCCAACCAGATGGTGCCCAATGGCCGCCATCTTAATTGGGTCAAATTTGGTCACTGGATTCAGGGCTCGGAGGTTTCCCTTCTCCACCCACACTCAGTGTTTCCTTTTACAGCATCCTTAAACCAATTCACCCTTTTTCTCTCTGCTAACACTAAATGTTCTTGCCTGTTTTATTTACTGATATAGCTCAACTTCCTAACAATGAATCCACCATGAATACAAGTGAAACAAATATTTAAATTCTTTGAAAACTTGGGTCTGGTTGGGAACTGTAAGGTTGTATGTAAGAATCCTTCAAAGAAAGGTTAAATTCAAAGTTATTTTTATTCTACATGACCTGATGGTCTGCTTCTGTTACGTTTCCCCTATGTGACCTGTCACTTTCACCAGGACAGCCGTGAGCTCTTCTAAATGGCGAGATTAGAACACTTCTGTTCTCAAACCAGCTCTAGTCTATGATATCTTAAGCCAGTTGTCTCCTCCTTGAGTCTGTTTTATGTTTCTATAAAGTGTTTGAAAGAAGGCTTTTTGAGATCTGCTTCAGACTATGCAGGGGACCGTATAGATTACACATTAAGTTCACACTGTAAACTTTCATGAAATGCTAGTATCTGGAATCCATCTTATGAATTCTTATTTGGTTGGTCTTTTGGGGGTTTACACATTAATATAAACCCAAAGTCATGACCTATTGGACCAAAACCATGGTCCGGTTATGCCCAAATGTAGTCTTTCATGGGCGAACACTGCTGTGTTCAGTTGCTCACTGTTAAAGTTGAATACAAATCACATCGTTGATAACATTGAGATGTGTTTACTTAAACTGATCCAGGTCACCAAAGCTGTAGACACCAGGGAGGGATATTAAAAGGCTGCAAAGATGAAAGTGGCCATACTGGGGCTCCATGAAGATTCTTCCCATTTCACTGTTGCCTCTCTGAATACCAAGTATTGATCTTTGTACTCCATAAACTACTGAATAAATGTCACATCTGCCTCTCTCCTTCTCTATACCTGTGTTCTCATAGCTAAGTAAGATACTCACATTATGAAATGTTCTATGATGTCATATTTTCCACTTTATTTTTTAAAAATTTCCAGCTATTTAATATATGGTGCAAAAATCTACATATATCCTCAGCCAAGTAATGTTTTTGGACTCCATTGCTTAGTTACGTTAGCAGGTGCAGTGTGATTATTGTAATTGCAAAATGTAAGAATGTTCCACTTGGATTTATAAATTAAGGTTCTGAGTCTTGTAATGGAGAAATTTTTAGGACTTTGAAGGCACATGGACAGTTTCTTTGTCTCTTAACAAGCATTACATCTTAATGTGCGACATATAAATTACAGACTGAACCATTTCCCTACAGCAGTGATTTTAACTTTTTCTTTTTCCATTGTTTATTTTTAGATGAGAAATGTACACCATGCCTATCAGTTATCATGAAGAAAAGCCTCAGAGTTAGGCAGTGATCACTATCGTTACAGATGGTTCATAAAGCGTGTGGGGTGAGGTAGGGTGAGGGAGGTTGAGGAGAATACTATGGTATTTCCCAGAGTTTTACTCAACTTCAGAATGAATTGTGAAGTGCAAGTTTTCACCACTGAAATACTACAAAGGGAGAGGAAAAACCGTTGTCAGCAAGAAAATGTGATCCAATCTTTTTTGTACAGTACTCTCCAAGTCACTAAGTTTACTATCATCTTAGAACCGGTCTAGGAACTATTTTAGTAACTGTTCCCTCTGCTTGCTGGCCAAGGCGTGTCCCCTGGACTTCTATACATCTGACTCTTGCTGGCCTAGTATGAATGCAAATGTTCCCTTTTGAGAGATGTGCTCCCCAACCATCTGATCCAAAGTTACCTCACTGTATGTAATTTACACTGCCCATCTGTGTCTATCAGTATCTCGTGTGGTCTGCTCTCTTGTTCACAATATAAAGTCTAAGAAAATAGGTAGAGACCTTGGGGTTCCTGTTACCCCTCAGTAGGTGCATCTCCTTCAATAGTACTTGAACCACAGTACATTCTCTGCAGTTGCTATGCTCTAATGCTTGTATCCTCCTAAATTAATGTTGAACCTGTTCACCATTACGATAGCCAAAGGAGGTAGGGTCTTTACGTGGTGATTAGACATATTCTATGAAAATGATTAGCACTCATTAAAGATCTGCTTGTCCCTGCTTCCATGTAAGGAGACACAGTGCTATCTATATATTAGGAAATAGCCCCCTCTGGACACTGACTGTTCCATCACCTTTATCTTAGACTTTCCAAATTCTAAGAGTTTAAGAAATGGATTTCCATTCTTTTTATAAAATCCACTCTTTGGTATTCCATTATAACAGTCCAAACAGATTAAGACAATGGGTATCTGTTGGATGATGAGCAAGTGAAGACTAAGAAAATGTGTGAAGGGATTCAGTTAACAAGTGCAATGCTTTAGAATATCTAAAATGAGAATATGTGGGCCCAGTGACAACCCAAGGATCCTTGTAATAATAGATCAGGTCTAAAAAACAAAGCTTTTGGTATGTCGCTATATCTGAGATATGGAGACTTCCCTTCCTACCCACCACACGGGCCACTAAGACTGCTGACAGTTATAGGCAGATTAGCAGTCTCCCACATATGTTCAGATGTTAACCCCCAACGACTGTAAATATGCTACCTTACCTGGTCTAAAGGACTATGCAGGCATGATAAGGTTAAGGATTTTGAGACAACATTAGCCCAGGTTAGTCAGGTGGCTCGACTAATCACATGAGCTCTGTAAAGTAGAAGGGGTGAGAATAAGAGTAAGCCAGACAGATATGCATAAGCAGAACATGATTCACCATGATGATAAAGATGGAAGTAGAGGATTGCAAGCCAAGAAATATGACAGAGCCTGGAAGCAGAGACTGACCTGAGTTTACTTCCATCAAGAAAATGAGAAGTGTGGCACTGCAACCATGAAGAACAGAATTCTGCCAACCACCAGGACATAAATGGCTTGGTTGCCAAAAGAACCCTGCTGATATTTTGAATTTAGTCTAGTACTTAAAAGGCCCCCAGAACTATAAGATTATACATTTGATGCTGTTTTAAGTCACTGAATTTTTAGTAACTTGCTATGACTGCAATAGAAAATTAATACACTGATCCCAAGAATCCTACATCAGAAAGTGTAGCACAATGAAATGCAAGCAAAATGAGCGTCTCTATGTGGTGGTCCAGTATGTGTACTGAACACCTCATCCCACTCCTCTGATAAGAGATGTCTCTTAGAAAGAACAAAAAAGGTCTTTGATCTACAGCTCAAATAAAATGGAGCTGATCTATCAGAGAAGTTCTCCAATAATGTGCTCCAAAATTGTTTGAGATTAATTTTAAAGTAGAGAATGCATTTAAAATATTTGAGAATATTTCATCAACTGTGAAGTCATGCTAGCACATCTCTTTATTACATTGTGCTTATAAGATTTTGTAACAGCCTCTGTAGCGTGTGCGCATGTGTGAGCACCCGGGTGCATGTGTGTAGGTGTTTACTGTCTACTTGTCCTTAAATTTCCATTGATTATGGATACTTAAAAGGCAATGGTTTTCTTTCTTTGGTGAAATGCATATAATGTAGAGGAAAGGTGGAAATTTTTCCATGTGATCTGCTATTTGGTCTATGTAATGTACCATTTGACAATATGAATACAGTGTTTCCCTTTCATTTTTTAATTAAATGCTTCCTTTGAAATATTTTCATGCAATTGTAAGAAACAAGAGCAATTCCACATATCCCCTACCCAGTTTACCCCAATTATAATCTATTGCAAACACTGCAGTGCAATATGGCAACTAGATATTGATAGCAATGCGGCTGAGATATTCAATAACCCTATAAACACAAAGATGTCTTATGTTGCAATTTTATATCCATGTCTACTTCCTTTCTTCCCCACTTTACCTTAATCTCTAGCAACTATTAATATATTTTATTTCTATGATTTTCTTTTTTTAATTTTTTTAAATTTAAAGATAGTAAAATCCACCAAAACATAACAGACCAAAGTCAGTCAAAACAAAGCAGTGGAACTGGTACAGAACTTCAAGGCACGATACTAGGAAAACAATAGTTACTATAGCATATCTTGTTATTTTCAGACTAGTTGACCATTCTATCAGGTATAGTTAAATGACAAAGCTGAATGAAACCAACAAAAACAGAGTATGAAATAAAGCAAAGCCGAATGAAACCAACAAAAACAGAATATGAAATAAAGCAAAAAAAATAATAATAATTAATCAGAATAAAGCAAAACAATGAGAACTATATTGGGCCTCAAAGACAAGAGAGAAGGGAATCCCCCATATTTGCTACATTGCATACTGCCATCTTCCCAAAAGATGCTCAGACTTATTTCAAGAATGTTGCATAAATACAATCATACAAAAATGTAATCATTGAAATTAGTTTTCTTTTACACTTAGTGTTATCCCCTGAACATTTATCCAAGTTGTTGCATATAATTTTTTTCTTTATTTTGTTATTGGGGGTTGAACTCATGATTTCCTGCTTGTCAGGCAGCCACTTGTGCTGTTGAGCTAAATCCCCAGCACTGCTGCATGTACTGATTGTTTTTTTAATGGTTAAAAAAAAGAGCAGTATAGCACGGTATGGATATACCTGTGTAAACATTCACTTATTAAGGATGCCTGTGTTCTGCTTTTTAGTTTTTTATTATTATGAATACAACTAGTATAAACAATTAAGCAAGGATGCTGTGTGAGCATAAGATTTATTTCCTCTAAGATATGTAGAGGAATGCAATTGATGGATCATGTGATTTTAGCATGTTTAGTGTTTTAAAAACTGCCATATTGCTCCAGAGAGATTTTTACATTTTACATTCTCGCCAGCAGTAGACAAGTGACAAATGACTCATTTCTCCACAACCTTATCAACACTTGGTCTTGTTACCAATTTTTATTCTAGTCATGGGATAGGTTTGTGGTGAAATGCCATTGTGGTTTAAATTTCCATTCTCTAATGGATAATAATATTGAATATATTTTCATGGTTTTAGTTTTTATTCGGAAATCTTCAGTGAAATGTCTGTTTATTACCTTTGCCCGTTTTCTAGTTGCATTCTTTTACTGTTGAGTTTCGAGGGGTTTCTAAAATATGTTCCACATATGAGTCTTTTATCAGATAACTTGTTTTCAAATACTTTCTTCCAGTAACCATTTTTTTTCATTCTCTTAACATGGTGTTTCTCAGAACAAAAGTTCCTAAAATTACTAAATTTCAACTTATCACAGTATCCTTTTATGAATTGTACTTTTGGTGTCAAGTTTAAGAATTTTTTCTAGCTGTGGAACCTGGGGATTATCTCCGGTGTTTTGTGCTAAAAGTGTTACAGCTTTGCATTTAAGTCTGTGACCTATTATGAATTAATTTTATATATGGATAAACTTTGTCAAGATTCATTATGTTTTATACATAAGAATGCCCAATTGGTTCAGCATTACATATTAAGGGGACCAATCTTTCCACTGAATTCCTTTGAATCTTTGTTGAAATCAATTGAGTATGTTTGTATATTTTATTTTGGGGCATTTTCTTTTTTTCCTACTTTGTTCCTTTGATCCTCCATACATTACCCATGGTTATCACTCTAAAAATGTCTTAAAATCCTAAAGACTGATTTCTAACACCTTATTCTTTTTAATAACTGGTTTAGTTATTCTGGTTCTTTTATCTCTCCATGTATATTTTAGAATAATATTGTCCATATCTGTAAAGTAATCTTACTGGTTATTGTTTGTTTGTTAGTTCATGTGTGTAGTACATAATGCTTACATTCCTTGAGGGATATTGGTACATATATATAACACATGTTAATTCCTATTTTCATTTTCCTTCCCTTCCTCCCCTTCCTGCTCTCCCAATCTCTGGAAAACTCCACCACCACTACCACCTTTTTGCACATGTTTGCAGTACTCACTAGTTTTTTGCTAGAAATTGTGTTAAACCAGCACATGATTTTAGGGAGAAGTGATACCTGTACTAAGATGGGTTTTCCATGTCATGAGTACAGCAGATCTCTCCATTTATTTCCAGTTCCTTTCATTTCTTTCATCAATGTTTTGTAGTTTTCAGATGTAAGTCCTATGTATGTTTTGCTCAATTTGCAACTGAGCTTTAGATTTCTTGGATAAATATAAATTTATAATTTTAAATTAAATGTCCATATATTGACTATTATTGTAGAAAAATATGGCTGACTTTTTTATGTTTATTTAGTATCCTATGGCCTTAAAAGAAGTTTCTTGTTCTAGATTTGTTTGGTTGGTTTTAAAAAATATATTGCTTGAGATTTTTACAATAGACAATTATGTATTCTGCAAGTAGGAATAGTTTTATTATTTATATTTCCTTTAATTTCTTGTTATACTAGTCAGACTTCCCACACTATGCTGAAGAAAAGTAGACATCCTTACCTGGTTTTTGATTTTAGAGGAAGAATTTAGTCTTTCTATGAAATATAATGTTAACTATTAGTTTTAGTAGATGCTTTTTTATCTAGCTGGGTAACTCTCTATCTTTTCCTATTTTTCTGAAAGTATTTTTTTTATCAAAAACCAGTGTTGAATTTTGTCTAATATTTTTCCTGCATAGATCGATATGATCATGCAGGTTTTATTTTAACCTGTTAATAAAATGGATTACACTGATTGATTAGATATTGAGTTATACTTGTACCATTGAAGTAGTCCCAATTTGGTTCTATAATTCCTATTGTATATTGCTAAATTCTGTTTGCTAATATTTTTTATTAAGGACTTTTGCAATAAATAAATAAATAGTTATTGCATCTGGAGCGTTGGTCTGCAGTTTTTGTTTTTCTTTATCAGATTTAGGTATCAGACATATGCACATACTACCTGATTAAATGCATCAGAAAGAGTTCACTTCTTTTTTATATCCTGCAAGAGATTATGTCAAATTGGTTTTAACTTTTCTTTAAATGTCTGATAGAATTCTTTTGTGAAAACACCCTGGCCTGGAGTTCTTTTTTAAAAGAATAATATTTGGTTACAAATTCATGTTCTTTAGTAAGTACAGTGTTATTCAAATGATACATTTTATAACAGGTTAGTTTACCTAATATATTAGTTTCCAATAGCTGCCTGAAGAAAGTGCCCTAATATGGGTAAACCGGAAAAGAGAAATGTGCTTTTCCACAGTGGTGAAGTCCAAAGCGAAGGCGACAGTGAGGTTTTACTCCCTATGAAACCCATTGAAAGGAAGCTTCCTGCTACCCTCTTCCTTGGTTTACGGCAGCATAATTCTAATCTCCGTCCCCATTATCCCAGGCCATTTGTCAGAAATCTCCTCCACCCACCTTTGCTTATGTACAAATGTACTCTTTCTACATGGACACCAGTCCAACTCAGTCAAAGCTCACTTGAATATCTCATCTTACTGTAGTTAAATTAGCAAAAATCTTGTATTTTAAAAATCATATTTTGAGGAATCTCCACACTGATTTCCACAGTGGTTGCACCAGTCTACACTCCCACCAACAGTGGAGAAGAGTTCCTTTTTCCCCACAGCCCCTCCAGCATTTGTTGTTGGTTGATTTTTTAATCTTGGACATCCTTTCTGGAGTGAGATGGAATCTCAGCATTGTTTTAATTTGCATTTCCCAAAAAGCTAGGATTAGAGATCCCATTCAACCCAGCTATCCCACTTCTGGGCATTTTCCCAGAAGAATTGAAAACATCATACCACAGTGATATCTGTGCACCCATGTTTATAGCAACACAATTTGTAATAGCCAGATTTTGTAAACAACCCAAGTGCCCATCAATCAAAGAACGGATAAAAAAGATGTGGGATTTTTATACAATGGAGTACTACTCAGCTACTAAGTAAGATTGCATTGAGACTTTTGTAAGTAAATGGTCACGACTTGAGACCATACTCATAAGTGAGATAAATCAAACCCACATGTGTAAATACCGTATTGTCTCTCTAGTGTAAGAAATGGAAAAGTATATATGATCGAAAATCTATAAAAAATACTATGGAAGGGTAAAAAATAGCTCGAAGAGCAAAAGTAATTGGGAAGGGAAAAAGCAGAAAGAGAAAAGGGAAAAGGAAAAGATATAAACCTGTATATGTGTATATGTAAGATAACTAAAAGGAACACACTGCTGAATGTATTCGTTATTGAGAAAGAACAATTAATACTGAAATGATTAGATCAATTTTACATGTCTATATCTGTTAATGTAAGTAACCATTTTGGGGATAATGATATGCAATATTGCAACCATTGTCGAGTTTCTATCATCCTGTTTTGTAAACCTGCAGTGTTACTGTTGTGCATTTACTCTATCGTTTGTTTGTCTCTTTTGCTTGTTGTCTTTGTCATATATGTCTTTTTTTTCTTCACTTAAATAAAAAAAATCATATTTTGAGATACTATGTGTTAGGATTTCAACAAATATTTTTGGATGGAGGGTTAGGCATTCAATCCATAACCAGTAACTTGTACATTTAAAGAAATTACTTTAATTCCTTTAAGTTACCAAATATTTGTATACAGACTTTTTCAGAGTATCCCCTTATTAATGTTTTAATGGCTATAGAATCTATGGTGATGTTTCTGATTCCATGACTTGTATAAGCTATGTGAACTTTCTGGGATTTTTTTTTATCAGTCATGATAGAAGTCTGACAATTTTATTAATCTTTTCAAAGGTTCACCTCTTTGTTTCATCTTTTTTTGGTTACAATTTCTCTGTTTAAATTTTCCTGGTGTCTGCTCTTTATTATTTCTATTCATTTTGATTTGAGTGTATTTTGTTTTAATTTATGGTAGGTGCCTGAGGTGACAGATTCACTTGTTGATTTGAGTGGTTTCTCCTTTTCCACTATATACATTTAGTACAAATGTACTGTTTAATTGATCCAAGGAATCTTAAGATGTTATATTTTCAGCTTTTTTGAATTTAGTGTATTCTAAAACAGTTTTCCAGGCAGGAGGTATAGCTCAGTGGCACAAGTGCATGCCTGGCAAGTGTGAGGTTGTGAGTTCAATCCCTGGTACCAAATAATAATAATAACAATAATAATAATAATAAAATAAGTCTGCAATACTTTCTCTTTGACCCATATATTATCTGGAATTATTTAATTTAGTTTTCCAGTATTTAAATATTTTCCTCTTATCTCTCTGTTTTTGATTTCTTTTTGCTTCTGTTGGGGTTGGTAGGCACACTGTGTATGATTTCAACTATTTTAAATTTATCAACTTTTTCTTTTTACCTTCAGAAAACAGTTTATTTTGCTATATGTTCCACAGACACTTGAAAATATATGTGTATTCTAGTGTATATATTATTTTAACTAAGGATCACACCCAGGGCCTTGTGCTAAGTCAAATCCTCAATCTTTTGTTGTTATCATCATTTGTTTATTTAGGGAATAAACTAAGTCTCCAATTTTAGATCCTCCTGCCTCACCTTTTGGAGCAGCTCATATTATATGAGTGTGCCACACAGTTCAGCTGTACCTGCTATTTTTATGTGTAGTGTTCTATAAATGTCCAGGGGACCCCATTAGTTGATGGTGTCATTGAGTCCTTCCATATTCTTGATGTTTTTATGCCTAGCTCTTTTATCAGGATTGGGAAATCTCCAGATGTAATTGTGGGTTTATGCATGCCTCCTTTCAGTTCTATCCATTTGGTTCTTCACATACTCTGCATCTCTCCTGTTTAGTGTAAATACATTTAGGGTCTCTTTCTCTCTCTCTCTCTCTCTCTCTCTCTCTCTCTCTCTCTCTCTCTCTCTCTCTCTCTCTCTCTCTCTCTCTCTCTCTCTCTCTCTCTCTCTCTCTCTCT
>RJWM01024049.1:0-31375 GCA_004363535.1 Dasyprocta punctata | reverse complement strand
GGGAGGGAGAAGGGAGGGGAAGGGAGAGGAGGGGAGGGGAGGGGAGGGGAGGAAGATGCAAGATACATCACGTACAGGTACAAATTCCCTGTGATGAATGTGATCATTATGTATATCTAAAATGTACCAATAAAAAAATTGGTGACCATTTTCTAAAGGTATTTCTGAGCACTTTAGTTAAAGAAATGTCTCCCGAGTTCTTCCAGGTCGTAGTAGAGGAGGTAGGTAATGGATTGTGCAAGAGAAATCTACAATGATCCCATTTCTTTAAAGTTTTATACTCTTTCTACTTTATATCAGGTAAGGACAAAAAATAAATTGTCTAGGAAGTGACAGATTACAAAAGAAAGTGATAGATCATGATAGGTATGGCTATCAATACTTGCGAAGGCAATTCTCACCTATATTGAAAAAACATAAGAGAACCTAGAGACAAACAATGAGAATTGATGAGAAAGTTCAGCAAGTTTTCTACATACAAAATTATCCTATGCCAGGCATGGTGGTGCACCCTGTAATTCTGGCACTTGGGAGGCTGAGGCAGGAAGATTGCTGAGAGATTGAGGCCAGCTTGGGCTACAGAGTGAGTTCAAGTCCAGCCTGAACCACCTGGTGAAACCAAGTCTTGAAAAACAAATCATCCTACAAAAACTAAGCTTTCCCATCATCAATAAACAACAAGAAAATAGAATATAGCTGTGCATGGTGGTGCAGTCTTCCAATTTCAGTACTCTGGGAGGATTACAGGTGTGCACCACCACACCCAGCCATAAAATGCTATTGTCAGTAACAATAAAAATGTAAAGAATTAAGAAATTAATGAAGTCTGGGTGTGGTGGCCCATAATTGTAATCGCAGAACTCTGGTAAGCTGAGGCAGGAAAATCACAAGTTTGAGCCCAGCCTGGGTATGTAAGTTAGCAATTTAGTGAGACTTTATCTTGAAATAAAAAATAGAAAGGCCTGAGGGTGGGGCTCAGTGCAAAGGCCCTGAATTTGATCCTTAACACTGTAAAAAAAAAAAAAAGGGGGGGGGTGCGAGAGAGAACATAAAAGAAAGAAGAGAAAGAATAACTAGTGTGTCTTGTAAAGCAGAACTTTAAACGTTTGATGAAGGGCACAGAAATTGCTCTGAATAAATGTAGAGAAACCAATGCTCTTGGAACAGATGATTTAATATTATAAAGATTAAGTCTTGGGCTGGGAGTTTGGCTCAGTGCCTTAAGCGCCTGCCCTGGCAGGCGCGAGGTTGTGAGTTCAATCCCCAGTGCCGCAAAAAAAAAAAAAAAAAAAAGATTAAGTCTTGCTGGGCATGGCTGCACATACCTGTAATCCCAGCTATTTGGGAGGCTGAGGCAGGAAGATCACAGGTTCAAGGCCAGCCTGGGTAACACAGAAACTCTGCCTCAAAAATAAAAAATAAATAAAAATAAAAGGGGACTGGGGAGGTAGCTTAGAGCACTTTCCTAGCACATATGAGGCCATGAATTTGATCCACAGTAACAACATACACACAAGCAATTCTCCTCAAAATTAGTTAATAAATTTGATGTGATTAAATATCAAAATTCCACGTGACTTTTTAAAAAATGTTTTTAAATGTTTAATTGATGTATAATAGTTCTACCTATTTATGGGTATGTTAGTCAGCTTTCTCCTCACTGGTACAAAATACCCAACACCTGCAACTTAGAGGAGAGGTTTAATCTGGCTCACGGTTCCCAAGGGTTCAGTCTAGCTCCCAGGTGGACATCATGGCGGGCGGGTGTGGTGGAGCAAAGCTGCTTTTGTTCACAGCACCGTCATTGCAGCAAATGACAGGATTTCATTCTTGTTATAGTTGGCAAGTATTCCACTGTGTATATATAACGCATTTTTTTCATCCATTCACCTGTGGATATTCACCTAGGCTGATTCCATACACTGATTACTGTGATTAGTGCTAGAGGGACATGTCGAGTTTGCACACTTTTGACAGCTCCAGTTTCTATCTGGCAGTCGTAGGGAGTTACGCTGCAAAGGTGGGGAATGTGTGTCCCAAGGTCCCCTGATGACCTGTGTATGACCCAGGGGAGCCCCCTGGGTGCTCTGAGTATGCATCTCAAGTTGACGGTGGGTAGCGTGGCTGGGTGACAAGCCTGGTGATGATGGCCAGCAAGGACAGGCTGTGTGCTGGCCTCCCCACACGCACTTCCCCTTTCCTCCTTCCTACCCTAGCAGGCCCCCACTGCCCGGCCTTCAGTTGGAGGGATTACACAGCTCTCCAGAAGGACCTTGGCAGGCTACAGCCAGTCCGAGGCTCTCCAGGGACTTCTGTATGAATTATTTAAGGAACTCTATTAACATTTACACTATTTATTTGGAAGAATAAAATTTTATAAATAATTAAAACAACCTTGAAAGGGGGAAAAAAAGCATAGTGTTTACCAATCAGGATTAAACCAGAGAAGGAAAATCAAAAAGAGACACATTTTAATCAATGTATTGCAAGAAATTGGCTTGCACAATGATGGAGCTGCCTGGACGCCTCTGAAATCTACAGAGCAAATCATCAGGGCTGAAACCCTTGGGCTTCCAGCCCTACTCCACAGAAACGATTTCTTTGTTTAAACAGTTTGTGGGATTCAAATTTGAAACCAGGGCCTTCCCACTGAATTACAATTCCCAGTTCTCTCTCTCTCTCTCTCTCTCTCTCTCTCTCTCTCTTTCTTTTGACAAGGTGTTGCTATGTAGCCCAGCCTGGCTACAAACTCACAGTGATCCTCCTGCCTCAGCTTCCCAAGTGCTGGGATTGCAGGAATGTGCCGCCATGCCCAGCTTAATTTTTTCTTCAGGGAAGTCACAGCCCTGCTCTCAAAACCTTTAAACTGACTGAATCAGGCCCACCCAGTTTATCTAGGACAATTTCTCTTACTTAAAATCAACAGATTGAGGCCGGGTGTGGTGGCACATGCCTGTAACCCCATCACTTGAGAGGCTGAGGCAGGAGGATTGCTTCGAGTTCAAAGCCAGCCTGTGTTACATAGTGAGTTCAAAGCCAGCCTGTACGACATAGCAAAAAAAAAAAAAAAAAAGTCAACAGATTGATAGAGGTTAACCACATGTACAGAAACCTGCACGGCTGCTCTTAGATTACTTTCCGCTGAGTAACCAGCCCAGCTGACACCTCACAAAGACCATTAATAAGGCCTTTCATTTTATTTCTTTTTTAATTTTTGTTTTCTTTTGTGTGTGTGTGCTTTTTTTTTTTTTTGTGAGACAGGGTCTCACTATGCAGTTCAGCCTGGCCTTGAGCTCACTTTGTAGCCCAGGCTGATCTCGAATTTGCAACAATCCTCCTGCCTCAGCCTCCCAAGTGCTGGGATTACAGGCTTGTGCCACCATGCCCAGCTTGACCTTTCATTTTTAAAGATATGGTATAAAGCTTTTGTAATAAAAAAATTCTTGAAAGCAATATTGTTGGAAAGACCATGGCAGAGTAGAGAGTTTAGAGCTAGCCCTGGGTGTGGACCACAGTACAACAAAAACATTTTTCACAACGGACAGTAGGACAATGAGAAGCTTCCTCACGCCTTGGCCCCAGGTGTGTCTGACAAAAAAACATTTCAAGAGATCGACACATACTTTTCCCAGAAACACAACACTCTCTGCTTGGTCGCCTTTCACAGCCAAGGACGAGATTGCCAGTGGCCAGCATCAGAGCCACCCCACCCTCCTCCATAAAAGGTGTCCCCCAAGCTCTTTGTGTGGTCCCCTCTCCTGATTGCCCCTGGTACCTTCAATAAATGTGTGTAACTTCAATACATTTTTTGGGGGCCAGGTGTAGTGGCCCATGACTATAATTCCAGTACTTGGGAGGCTAAGGCAGGAGGATCACTGTGAGTTCAAGGCTAGCCTGGGCTACAAAGTGAGTTCAAGGCTAGCCTGAATTGCTTAGTGAAACCCTGTCTCAAAAAAAAAAAAAAAAGAATTCCTTCTGCACTTATTCTATTCTTGGTCAATTCTTCTACCACCTGGTATATGCTTGTAATCCTAGCACTTGGGAGACTGAGGCAGGAGGATCACTTTGAATTCAAGGCCAGTCTGGGCTATAAAGTGAGTTCAAGGCCAGGCTGAACCATATAATGAAACCCTGCCTCAAAAAAGACCAAAAACAAGCAAATAAACAAACAAAACCAATTCTTCTACCACCAATATGGCATCGTATGGCCTGGCATTCCATATATATGGAATCGTAATACATAAAAGCAGTACCACACAGGAAAAGCCAAGTTGTTTAATATCCAGTGCTGGGGGAATTGATGATATCTATATGAAAAAAAAAATGATCCATATTTAACACTATACACAAAAGTAGGCTCCAGTTGGAGTTTAAATGTAATAGATGAAGACACTAAAGAGAAGAACATATAGAATGTCTTTGTAGTTTATGGGCAAAAAATGACTTCAGAAACAAAAGATCTCAGTACACTGGTAACAGATTTAAAATCATAGTGGTGAGAAAATTAAATAAAAGAACTATACCAGTAGAATCTCTAAGACCCTGATGCCAAACCACGCAGTCAAAGTCCCAGTCCTCAGTTCCCAAGGTCCTGGCAGGGGGATGGCGAGATGCCACAGGGACTGAGCAGTGACAGGTGCCCACTGACGGCCTTCCTGGGCTAATCCAGAGGAACGAGGCTGTTGGAGGTGGGAGGGAGGAGTTCATCACTGAGCATTGAAAACTGTTTTGTACCTGGACGTGGTGTCACATGTCTGTAATCCCAGCACTCGGGGAGGCTAAGGCAGGAGGGTCACGGCACTGAGCCCACCCCACGCAATCTGGTGATGTACTGAGATCTTGTCTCACAATAAAAAGTAAAAAAGGGCTGGGGAGGTAGCTCAGTGAAAGTATCCTGGGTTCAATCCCCAGAACTAAACTGAAAAAAAAAATTTACAATTGGTGCTGGTCATCTGACCTATTCCCTTGCCATGTTACATGGTCTGAGATCTGTGTTACATTTTTTATTTGTTTATTTTTGCAACACCAGGGATCAAACTCACAACCTCGCACCTGACAGACAAGCACTTAAGCCACTGAGCCAAACTCCCGGC
Organism: Dasyprocta punctata; assembly: GCA_004363535.1. Taxonomy (NCBI): domain Eukaryota; kingdom Metazoa; phylum Chordata; class Mammalia; order Rodentia; family Dasyproctidae; genus Dasyprocta; species Dasyprocta punctata. Next base: position 26,282 of record RJWM01024049.1, on the reverse strand, counting down.
CCTAGGTTTTTGAGGCAGGGTCGCACTATGTAGCTCAGGCCGGGCTTGTGCTCGCGTTGTAGCCCAAGCTGGCCTCAAACTCACAACGCTCCACCTACCTCAGCCTCCCGAGTGCTGGGATTATGTGTTACATTTTTCAAAACTCAGTGACAGGTATATGGCACACCTGTAATCCCAGCATGTAGGAGGTTGAGGCGGGAGGATCGATGCTAAGAGTTGAAGGTCAGCCTTGGCTACATGGTGACTTCAAGCTTCAAGGCCAGCCTGAGCTACAGAGAGACATTGTCTCAAAAAACCATCAATCAGTCAAGCAGTCAATAAAATAAAATCTCAGTTCATCTCTTTGAGTTTTCTTTTGATGGTGTTGATCCTATAAATAGTCTGAGAATATTGACTTTTTTTTTTGAGACAGGGTCTTGCTGTGTAGTTCAGACTGGCCTTGAACTCACTACGTAGCCCAGGGTGGCCTCAAACTTGCAGTGATCCTCCTGCCTCAGCCTCCCAAGTGCTGAGATTACAGGTGTGCACCACCATGCCTGGTTTGAGAATATTAACATTAAGGTATTTCATGTACCCACAGTGAACCAGTAAAAGGTCATCTTTTATATCAGATTTATCATCTTCTCTTTTTTGTCCACTTCAGAAAATTTGTCACTACACTGAACCATTTTCTCGGTGGTTGTGATGAAAACTGTCCAACTGTAATCTCAAAAACAGATGTTGAATCTGTCTATTTCTCTGTATCTCCTTTGTCATTACCATATTCAATGGTCCCTTTCTTGGAGCAGCGTAACAGCTTTCTAACAGGGCTCCTGGCTTTCACTCCTTCCAACCCATCTCTCCATCCTGTGGGGAATATCATCTTACTAAAATAAAAACTGACCAGGTGTGGTGATGTACACCTGTACTCTTAGCATTCAGGAGGCTGAGACAGGAGGACCTCTGGGAGTTCAAGGCCAGCCTGGACTACAAGGTGAGATCAAGGCCAGCCTGAACTGCATAGTGAAACCCTGTCTCAAAAAGACAAAAGCAAATAAATAAAATAAAAAGTGAATCCAATCTTCCTTTACAAATCCTTAATCATTCTTTTTTCTCCACAGTACTAGGGATCAAACCCATTGAACTACAATTCCAGGCCTTTATACTTTATTTTAAAATGAAGTCTTGTTGAATTGCTCAGCCTGGCCTCAAACCTGTGGTCCTCCTGCCTCGGCTTCCCAAGCGCTCAGATTACAGGCGTGTGCCACCACTCCTGTAAGCCCATTGCAGTATCTCTTTAGATCGCTGGCTTCTCACTCTCCAGATCTTCATAAATAGGAAATGAGAAAATAAGTCATGGTACATATTTGCAGTGGAATATATGAAACCGTTTTAAAATATAAGATATATTCACATGCACTGATATGTAAAGATACGTAGTGTATTTTAGGTTACTCAGGGGAAAAGGCATGTTGCAAAATAGCATATTAAGGTAAAAAATATGTATAGCATGATTCCATGTGAAGAAAACAATTTATCAGTCTATCAAATCTAGGCCATGCACTATATTACTAATTGGAGTAACCTCTGAGAACCAAGACTGGGAGAGAAGGCAGGATGGAAAACAGTATTTTCAGTTTTTACTTTGCACATTTCTTCCCCCCCCCCCAGTGCATACTGGGGATTGAAACCACGGTGTTCACACTGAGCTACATCTCCTCCCTTTCTTACTTTGAGAAAGGATTTTACTAAATTCCCCGGGCTGGGTTCGAATTTGCAATCCTCCTGCTTCAGCCTTCCACAGTGCTGGGATTACAGGAACAAATCACCATGCTTGGTTTACTTTGCACATTTCTGTTGGACTATTTTATTGCAACCTATATAAGTAATACAATGACAATAATTTTAAGATAAACATTTTTCATATGTTAAATATTAGAGCTCTAAATTTTGTTATTTTAGTTTCTAAATTTTGCTATTTTCATCTCTTTGTTAAATTGTTGTAAGTATGTGAAGATCATTTGTTTACTTCTATAGCTTTTTTTAAAAAAAATTTCTTTTCAGCTGAGCTTTTCTTTAGCCCTAGGATAGTCCAAAGCGATCAGTTAATCCAACTCTGTTTCCATTACATAAAATAGTGTAGCGGTCAGGTTTCCTGTGGCTGGGACAAAATGTCTGACATCCACACTTAAAGGACAGATTTACTTGGGTCACAGTTTCATAGATTTCAATCCGGGGCTGCTAGCTCCAAGGCAGGACTGACACAGCGGAAATGGGTGGTAGGAGAGGGAGATGGACAGGTGCATTCAGAAGGCGAGGCCTAGGGACCCCTCCTCCAACCCGGCCCCCCAGCTAGCAGAACACTGTGGATGCGGCGGACTCATTCGCTGAGGAGCAGAGCACCTCCACGGCCCAGGAGTCTGCTCATCCAATCAGGTTGGCGATTAAAATTAACCGACAGCCAGACATGGGGACGCACCCCTATAATCCCAGAACTGGGAAACTGGGAAGGCTGAGGCAGGAGGATTGTGTTGTATTTGAGCCAGCATGGACTACATACATAGTCAGTTCAAACCCAACCTGAACTGCAAAGACAAACCCTGTCTCAACAAACAAACAAACAAACAAAACAAACAAAGAGTCACCAGGCCAGTCAGCATACTCTTTTCCTTCATCTTCTCAGTCCTGAAATCGTTTCTGAAAATTTGCTTTGACTAAGTCTCTAAATTTTGACTTTTTTATTCATTTTTTCCAGCAGCGAGTGATTTACTTTGTATACAGAGAGGCAATGCTGTTAGTTCTCTAAAGGGACTGCTTGTTGCCATTGCTTTGAAGATTCCACTCATTCAAAGTAAGGCTTCTTAACCATCTCTATACTGGTAATTCTAGATCTGTATAAGAAGTATGATCAGAACAGCTGGGCATAGTAGCACACGCCTGTAATCCCAGCACTTAGGAGGCTGAGGCAAGCGGATCACCACAAATTCAAGACCAGCCTGAACCACACAATGAGCCCCTCTCAAAAAAAAAAAAAAAAAAAAAAGAAGAAGATAAGCTCAAAATATATAGAAAAGGTTAAACATTTTTAAATTTCATTACAGTAAAGGACATGTTGCTACTAATCCTCCTCAAAACACTTCCCCCTCATTTTGAACACACTTATCCCACTGTTCTTCTCACTTTTCAAAACAGTTGTGGATGTCCTCTTTTGTGAGTATATTCCCAAGATGTGATTAAAAAAATAATCCAAGAAGCTGGGCGTGGTGGTGCACACCTTTAATCCCAGCACTCGGGAGGCTGAGGTAGGTGGAGCATTGTGAGTTTGAGGCCGGTTTGGGCTACAACCCAAGCATAAGGCCAGCCTGAGCTACATAGCGCGACCCTGCCTCAAAAAACTAGGGCCGGGAGTTTGGCTCAATGGCTTAAGTGCCTATCTGGCAGGCATGAGCTTGCGAGTTCGATCCCCGGTGCCACAAAAAAATAAAATAAATAAGATAAAATAAATAAAAAATAAAAAAATAATCCAGCCCATTGGGCCAAGGATATAGCTCAGTAGCATGACACCTGCCTGGCAAGTGTGAGGTCCTGAGTTTGATTCCTGGTACAAAAAAAGGCGCCTCCTTGAAAAAATCCAGCCTATTGTTTTATTATAAAATTCGGCTTTACCTTTATTCCATTAAAAAAATCCAGTCAATACTCCAGCTGCGTGCCATCCAATTGAAAGTCAGGCTGGTAAAAATATCACGGTGGTCTTTGGCAAAGATGGCAGAACAGAAAGCAGCAGAATAAACAGCCTCTCTGAGAGACACAGTCCAGATGCTGGAATATAGCACCATGGGGAAGACACAAAGGAAGGAAGTGGGTCCTCTGGACCCAGGAAGAATCTAGAGTGAGAACTGAAGCCCACAGAAAGAGTAAAAAGAAAAATTTAAATGAAGAAAAAGGCGGCAGCTGGCAGCACTTTCGCCCAGAGCCAGACCCACTGTGTGAGAGGAGCTGTTGGAACCTGGGGACACACGATCAAGGTGATGTGGCATCTTGCAACCCTGGAGACCTCTGCAGAGAGAGGCAGCATGGGAGGGGAGCAGCTGTGGATGGGAGCAGCAGACCTGGAAGACTGCACTGGCTGGCGGTGAGTGCAGAGGACTCATTCCTTCTGTGGGAGAAAGTGATTGGCCAGGAACCATTTTGGAGTCAGGTCAGATAAGCCCGGAACCAGAACAGCTTCCTGCTTCCTCTAGCAGCTCCTAGCTGGGAGCAGACACTTGGAAATTGCTCAGACTGAGCCCCACTCCCATGTGCATTCTAGCGGCCATTGCAGAGGGTCCCTGCAGGTAGCCAGCTTGGTCTAGAGGCCGTGGCCTTGTGCACACTCCAGGGGCGGTAGCAGAGGATCCCCACTCGTGACCAGCCCAGGTCTGCAGGCGGCAGCCGGCTCTGGCCCTGTGCACACTCCACCAGCCATCAGGGAGCCAAGCAGGCTGGGAAAAGCAGCAGACAGCCCTGCACCAGTGCACCCAATGGCCACCATCAGATACCTGTAGCCAGCACTCGCTAGAACCAGTCTCACTTCACAGAAATTGTAGCCAATGCAGGAAGTGCCTGGCACCCCAGTACCCACTTGTCCTGAGGAACCCAGGAATATGTCAAGACAAAGATGCAAAAGGCAGTCTCTGACCTCCAATCCAAGCAGAGCAAGTCCGGGACAAGAAACACATTTAACTCAAAAGGAATTTCAGAGACTGAATGTCAAAGGAGCGAGAACAATGCTCTATGTGGCAGGGAACCAGAAAGAAGTGGGGGTAGCTTGCCCATTAGCTGCAGAGTGGACAAGAAAGAGATGGCATTTTTATCCAATGGAAAGCTACTCAGTTATAAAGAAAGATAACCTCAAGGCTCTTGTAGGTAGATGGATACAACTTGAGATCATGCTCGTGGATGAAATGATTCAGAGTCACACAGGTAAACATGGTGTTGTCTCCCTAGTATAAAAACTAAAGGAGTTAGTGGGATCCAAAATACACAATACATATTGTGAAAATGAAAGGGGAGGAAGTGTCTAAAAAGGGAAGGCGATGGCCATTGTTAATCTATTACCATGATTTGAATCCCATATTGTTTTCATTGTTCTATTTAGTTTGGCTTTATTCTGTTTCAGTTTAGTTTCATTATATTTAATGACATGGACAGCTATTTCAAAGATAACAAAATACATTATGGTAGTCATTATTGATTTCCTGTTACCTTGTTTTGAAGCCCAGTATTGCTTTCATTGTTGTGTTTTGATTGATTTCATTCTATTTTGATTTGTTTGATTGTATTATGTCCAATAATATAGGCAACTACTTAGAAGATAGCAAGAGGCATTATAGTAACCACTGTTGTTTTATTATTGTTTTGAAGTCCTGTATTGCTTCCATTGCTTTGTTTTTATTGGCTTTATTCTGTACTATTTTGCCTGATATTATTATGCCTGATGATATGGGGAGTTATTTTGAAGATAACAAGAGGCAATATGGTAGCTATTATTGATTTCCTTTTATCTTTTTTTGAAGTCACGTGCCAGGTTCATTGTTTTGTTTTGATTGACTCTATTCGGTTTTATTTTGTTTGTTTTCTCTTCAAAATAAAAAAAAATTTTAAAAAAGACAAAAATATCATGGTGGGGCCTCATCCAATTCATTCCGTGGATCTAGCTTCCAGTTCTCCCACAAAATCAAAACAGTCATGAAAGGTAAAGGTTTAGAATCCATTCAGGACATTGAGGCAGCCCTAAGTACAACTAAAGATGCACAAGAGGACTCCAGAACTGCTTGAGAAGTGGCAACAACTATGGGGTACGTGTGGTGAAAGCGAGGGGGAGTGCTTGAAGGAGATTAATGGCAAGGTAGCTTTTACCGTAATGCATTTCACAAACTTTAACACTCACTGTACTTTTTGATCATACAGTATATTCACCCACCTCTCCCTTGAGCCCGAGCCTGCTCTAAGCAGCACTCACAGGACAGCTCTGTCTGGATGTCCCAGTAGCACATAAATTCCTCACGCCCCAAGCTGAACTTGCTGTTACACCCCACCTGCCTTCATTTCCCTTCCTGGGTGATGCACTGGGTCCCCCAGGCCAGAGTCTGAAAACTCCACACACAGGTATTGTAAGGAAGGGTACTACTGTTATTTTCTTAGATACCTTATATCCTACTTTGCCTTGTGGACGATGACTCCAATGCCAAGGTAATGGTTTGAACCCTTTAGTACTCCTAAAACTTGAAATAAAGTGCTTCAAGTTGTAAAAACACCTCAAACACTAATTTTGTGTCTAAGAGACTTTGGAATACTGTAGATATAAGAGTGGAAGAGACTTTGGTAAATGGTGGCAGTGGAGGAGAGGAAAGGTAAGTTCAGGTGTGGTGATACACCTGTAATCCCTGCACTCTGGGAGGCTGAGGCAGAAGGATTGCAAATTCAAGCATAGATTGGGTAGTTTAGTGATTGTGCAAGACTTTCTCTCAAAATAGAAAAATCAAAAACAGGACTGGACATGCAGATCAGTACAAAGCCCTGGACTCAATCCCCCCTTTTTAAAAAGACAACTAGCCAGGTGTGGTGGTACATTCTTGTAATCCCAGCAGTAAGGAGGCTGAGGCAGGAAGATCACCACAAGTTTGAGGTCAGCCTGGTCTTCATAGTGAGTTCAAGACCAGCCTGAATTGCACAGCAAAACCCTGTCTAAATAAATAAATAAATATTTAAAAATTTAAAAGGCGTGTATCAAAATAGATATTTCTTCAAATAAGATCTACAAATGAGCCAGGCGTGGTGGCGCACACCTTTAATCCCAGCATTCGGGAGGCTGAGGTAGGTGGAGTGTTGTGAGTTCGAGGCCGGCTTGGGCTACAACGTGAGCGCAAGGCCGGCCCGAGCTACATAGTGCGACCCTGCCTCAAAAAACCAGGGCCGGGAGTTTGGCTCAGTGGCTTAAGCGCCTGTCTGGCAGGTACAAGGTTGTGAGTTCGATCCCTGGTGCTGCAAAAAAAAAAAAAAAAAAAAAAAAGATCTATAAATGGCCGATGAATACATTAAAATATGAGGATGATGATGATGATGATGATAATGACGGAACTGCAAATCAAAATCACAAAGAGATAACAGATCACGCTCATTAGGGTGATTTTTTCCAAAGTATAAAATAACAAGTATTGGTGAGATGCAGTGAAATTACAAGACGTATACACTGCTGGTAGCTGAGTAAAATGAAAGACAAATGTCACGGTTGTGGAAAACAGTTTGATGGTTTGGTAATTCCTGCTATTTAGGAGGCTGAGGCAGGAAGATGATGGATTTGAGGCCAGCCTGAGCAATTAAGCAAGATCCCATATCAAAACAACAAAAGTTAGCCGGGCGTGGTGGCGCACGCCTTTAATCCCAGCACTAGGGAGGCTGAGGTAGGCGGAGCGTTGTGAGTTCGAGGCCGGCTTGGGCTACAACGCGAGCGCAAGGCCGGCCTGAGCTACACAGTGCGACCCTGCCTCAAAAAAAAAAAAAAAAAAAAAACCAGGGCTGGGAGTTTGGCTCAGCGGCTTACGCGCCTGTCAGGCAGGCGCGAGGTTGTGAGCTCAATCCCCAGTGCCGCAAAAAAAAAAAAAAAGTTTCAAAAAGAGCAGGAGACCCTTTAACTTAGCATTGTCTCAGTTCAATTCCCAGTACAATAGTGCAAAAAAAAATTGCTATATGATACAATACATAACCTGATGCTAGGTTCTAGGCAGGGATTTACAAAGTTAAGCACTTGTGCTTTCTAGAAGGGTTGCTGCTTCCTGCTAAAGTCCTCCCAAGCTTTTTCGTTTTTCAAATGAGGTCCTTCAGAAAGGACCACACTAACTAGTTTAAACCAGTCGGTCACTCCCCTAGATGATTTCTAGGTTATAATCTCATCATGCTAAATTATTTGCCCCATGTATTCCAATAGTCTGTTTTTTTTTTTTCTTTCGTGAAAAAGGATCTCATTAGGTAGTTCAGGCTGGTCTTAAACTCACTGGGAAGCCCAGGCTGGCCTCCACCAATCCTTCTGCCTCAGCCTCCTGAGTGTCAGGATTACAGGCACATTCCCCTATGTCTGGTTCCAATTGGCATTTTTAAACTTCCAATATATGAGCTTGAATTGGACAAGAACAAGGACAGACCTGTCTCTGCAGGTGAGGACAAGTGTCTTTTGTATGTATACAAGTAAATCTCCACAATAAAATTCTCTTGCTTCCTTTGTTAGGAACTATCTCTGTACTTATTTCAGGTAATAAAACTTTGCTCTTTTATCTTCTGTCTTATTGTATTTGCATTCAATAAAGGGCAGATTCATTGTGTTTGATTACACTAACAATCTCATTCCTAGGTATATACTCAAAAGTGAAAACATGGTTGTAAAAATCATGTATATGAATGTTTGTAGCAGCTCTGTGCATAAGAGTTAAACAAGTAGAAACCCAAAGTCCATCAAATAATGACTGGAGAAGTAAAAGGCAAAATAGCCGTACACTGGAATATAATGTGACAACAAACAGGAATGAGATACTGGTGAATTCTATAACAAGGATGAACCTTGAAAACCTTCTGAGTCGAGGAAGCCAGTTACAAAGAAGCACAAACCGCATGATTTTATTGCCAATCTAGGGTTCTCTTGCTCCATTGAGATAGAAATTGTGAAACTGCAAAATGCAGCTCTGCTAGCAGTCTTGAAGACACCAGATGACACTGGATAATGCTAGGTGCCATCAGTTCACACAGTCAGCTGCTGTGCCACTGAGTTGGCTGCGGGACTCAGGAGCTCTTCGGTGCTAAGAGTCTTTAGTATTTATTGTACTTTCTTTTGAAAAGACCACTCTGTCAACACTATAGGGCTTTTGGAGCTCACACTACCCAAGAAATAAATCACGAGCAGGTTTACAGGACCACCAAAGCAAGTCTCTATTTAACAGGGCCTGTGCTGCAACATATGGTCAGTACTCTGGAGAGAGCCCTCCTAGAGGGATGGGGAGAAAACCAGTGGGAAGGGCTGTTTATACAGCAGCTGCAGGCTGGCTATTGGTCCAACTCTACACCTGTGATTGGTTCAGGGCTCTAGGATGGCTTCAGTCATCATAGCAGTGATCCAGTGAGGATAAGAGCTGAAATCAGGGAATCTTCTGGAAGGTCAGCTGTAGGAGTTGGGGGGTGTTAACAATGGGTCCAGAGCCCTCCCACCCTGGACTTAGTCACACCAGGGTGCCCCCCTTCTTCAACAAGGCTACACAGCCACTGTGGTGGGGGAGTGGAGGAGGAGCCCTGCCCCTGTGTTGGAGTGCATGGAGGAGAATGGCTGCTACATACTAGGGAGGACTTGGAAGCAAGTTGTCCCAGTCCATTGGATGGGGGGGAAGGAAAGCAAGCCGGAAGTGTGAGACAGCTGCTGGCCAAGCCACAGCGGCCCCATACAGCTGGGCGGGGTGGGATAGAGTGGGACAGGAGATGGGAAGGTGTGAGGGGTGGGGCACTTCTCTCATCTCATTTATGGGGTTTTAGTTTTGTTTTTGTTTGAGACCGGGCCTTCCCATGTAGTTCAGGCTGGCTTTGAACTCATTAGGTAACCCAAGCTGACCTGGAATTCACAGTGGTCCTCCTGCCTCAGCTTCCCCAGTGCTGAGACTACAACCGTGTGGCACCACCTGCAACGATCTCTTTCATTCAGAGGAACTGTCCAGATCAAACAAATCTACCGACCGGAAATACATGTGATTGCTGAGGGCTGGAGGGGTTGTGGGGTTAGAAATGATTGTGAATAATCCCAGCACTCGGGAGGCTGAGGTAGGCGGAACGTTGTGAGTTCGAGGCCGGCTTGGGCTACAACACGAGCGCAAGGTCAGCCTGAGCTACACAGTGCGACCCTGCCTCAAAAAACCAGGGCCGGGAGTTTGGCTCAGCAGCTTACGCGCCTGTCAGGCAGGCACGAGGTTATGAGCTCGATCCCCGGTGCCACAAAAAAAATAAATAAAAATAAAAATAAAAGAAATGATTGTGAAGAAGTCCAGATTTTGACCTGATGAAACTGTTCTGAAATTGTGTTGATGGTTGTACAATCATGTGACCACACAAAAAAACATTTGAATTGTACATTTCAAGGGAGAATTTTTGTTTCTTTTTGTGAGTTATACTTGAACCAAGCTGTTCTTCGTTTGACTGCCACAATGAGAGTTAAACCCAGGGCCACACACGATAGGCATGGCTCTGCCACTCAACTATTCAAAACCACATAATAAAGGTGTTTTGTTCTGTGTTGTTTTAAACATTAAGTGGCTTTTTAGAAGTATCAAAGCCCCCGACTAACCAGGTCTCCACTTCCCTTTTTTTATAAACATTCGAGAACACTGAAGTGCAGAAGGGTCACATATGTGATTCCAAGTTTGGGATCATGGGTGATGGCAAAATTAATTTTTTTTCTTTGCAATAACACTGAAATTGTCCATGTCTCTAGCACAAAAAAAAATCATAGTTTGTACATGTATATTTGATAGTCCCCTCTTACTAGACTACAACTATTTTCATAACAGAGTTATGTCTAATTCTGTATAAAAAAAACCTGTTTAAAAAAAAAACGAAGGAAGGAAAGACTAAAATGCAAAGTGGGAACCCAGCATATGAATAGATACCCTCTTCAGTCAAGGAAAGGCACAAAACGAGACGAATAGAATCAGGCCAAAAAAATAAGGGGCAAGGGAAACACAAGCCATTTCTTACCTCCGCCCACCCCGGACGGTTTCCGCGGAAAGTTCCAGAAACGATTCAGGCGCGGCAGGTGTCGTCACCGCGCTGCGTGGCGACCACCTCCGAAGCCGGCCGAAGTTCACTTTCCCGCCTCACAGAGCTCCAGAAATAGGGGCGGGGCCTCGCGGAGCAACGACACATCCGTTTCGGGATGCGGCGCAGTGTATGGATGAGCCAGCGAGGGGGCGGGGCCGAGAAAGCGCGCGATCTGAGAGGGGGAGGAGCCGGTTAAGGAGCTGCGCGTCACGTCCGGTGGAGTTAGAGTCCGTGCGGAGGTGGTGGAGAGCGCCTCGTCTCTCAGCGACTCGGCAGCCGGAGCGTCCTGCGAGGCTGCGGCGAAGCCTCCGTCAAGAAGGCACGAGAGCTTGGCAGCTTCGATTGAAGCCCAGCGAGCGGCGACGTCAAGCCAGGAGTCATGAGCGACAGCGGCGAGCAGAACTACGGCGAGCGGGTACGGATGGCCGGGGTAGGGGGCGGCTGTGTGGTCCCAACGTTTTTGCATCTCCTTCTAGGCCCATCGGCCTCGGGCCGGGAGTCGGGGGCATGTTAGTCTCCGGAGTGTGAAGCCAGGCGGGATGGGAGAGCGGGTTCGGAGCCCTGGTAGGAAATGTCTCTTACAGCCGTGAGTGAGTCCGCCAGCAGCTTGGCGGGGCATCGTCCCGCGCTCGGCCGTCTTTTCCGTTATAAGGGGGGGAAAGATTAAAAATGGCCGCTGCGTCCCCTCGGCGTGGGGGAGGGGAGCGGTGTCTGGTTTCGCCGTTACTCTCCTGCGAAGCCTCGCCGCAGCCATCTTGAGTTGGCGGCCGGGCGCGCCGCCAGCGGCACAAAATGGCGGAGCCGCCGCCAGTCATCGCGGGCAGAAGCGCCGCGCGCCGCGCTTCCCGGGTCAGCGCGGGGCAAGGGAGGGTTTTCCCCTGTGCTCAGGTCTGAGTTCGGAGGACGTTTTCTCGGGCCCCCGGAGGGGACAAGATGACAGTTCCGCGGGGGCCTCCTGGAATATGTAGTACGTTTCAGGTTGCGTTAGGTGGAGGTGATGGCTTTGTGTTGGTTCTCAGTGGAGTGTTTTTAACGTTGAAAAGCCTGTGCGGGCAGAAGGTATCTTTAGTATCAGAGTAGATGCCAGGGTTGATTAAGGATGGTTTTCCACGGGCTCGCGGAGGAGAAATTGGCGGGCAGCAGTTTCTGGCGCCGTTGCTTCCTTTGTTCTAAGGGGTTCTAACCCCGAGCCGTGACGCGTGATACTACGCCTTGGTTTCCACGTAAAGATGGAGTCTTGGGGCTGATTAAGATGCAGAGGTTGCAGGACCAAGACAGTTCCTGTTGGATACAGGTAGCACCGAATAAAGATCCAAAATTCGGGGCTCGCTTAACTATTATTTGGAGGTTAAGGAAAATTGGTTAAAATAGAGGTAATAGATATGATTTTTGAAGCTTATTAGCAGTAAGTTGGGTAGGACTTGATTGGTTGGTTGATTCTGGTTCTTTTATATAGCGTTTTGCTTGTGAAGTTTTCCCTAGCTGGTAGGTCACCTCAAGGTCTGAATACTGTTTATCGGGTCATTCTATTCAAAGGTCTTGCAAACTTGTATATTAAAAAGATCTTAGATGGTTCCTTAGAAAGAAAGGGCTTTTTCAGAAAGCAGTTTTTTGCTCCTGGTACTTCAGTAAATTTAGAGCCCAATCTGATTAAACCACACCTAAGCCAGTCGCACCTTGCTTATACATATGTCGGCGAATCTTGGGATTTTAGATGTTACCCCAACCCCCACCCCAAGATAATTGACCTCGTTGTACCCAATGCGTACGTAATTTTCTTAAGCTCTTGTTAGGGTAAGAATTTGAGCTTTCAAGTTGGTGCCTTTTAAATGTCATGTTGAAGCTAGTCGGTGTTGTATATGATTTTAAAATGAAAGTCTTACTAAGGAGGGTTAAAATTAAGCATATGTTATACAAGGAAAGAAAGTGGTAGGTCCCTGTTTGAAATAGCCGAGAAGTTGTCACTCCACAATTTGAAATTTTCAAAATTGGGCCTACTTACACTAATAAAAGATAACTTACTGTTTATTCACAATCCCGAACGAACATTTGCTAAGCTGTAAAAGGAGAAAGAAAAACTGTTTAAAGTGATACTTCCCCAATACAAGAACCTTCTGAAAGAGATTTCCAAACTTTGCAGTAACGGAGTAGACGCGTTGTTTGGTGGCTTTGTTTGCCTTCCACGTGATAACATTTAAATGATAAGAAAACAGCTGAAACTAACAGACAATACCTGGCAAAACCGTAAAGTTCAGTGACTTAGTTTAAAAGTAATGCAAGATAGTGTAAGCCCCAGCGCTATATATATATATATATACTTAAGGCAGAATAGTGCTACCGAGGCTGATTGGCTAGCCTTCCTTTTCATAATTTTTTCTGGCAGTCTTGTCTCAGCCTCCACAGTGCTGGGGTCACAGGTGTGTTCCTCCACACCCGCCCCTTTTGAAAGTGCTTGTGTTCCAAGGGGATTTTTTTAAATATTAAAGATGGTAATCTTGGATATACTTAATGGAGCCTGGAAAAAGGATTTCACTTATTTCTAGGCTCAAACATTGTAAGCTGTTAATGTGAAAACGCATACATCCCTCCATTGTGACCTCATTTGTCAGTTAAATATCTCTTACGTTCCCCTCCCCTTTAAGTACAGTAGTTTCTTCTGAGGTTGGATGTATTGATCATCAGTTTGGTCACAAATAGATTAATGGGTAAATATTGACAGTACACCTGTGGTTCATTGTGTGTTCCTCATCTTTAGTTATCTGCAGGATTTAGTGGGGTTTTTTTTCCAGTTGATTTATAGTAAAGTTAGTAGGCTTCCCTAATCTGACCAAACCATACACAAAGTTAAAAAAAACTTACTTCATCTCCAGATTCATGCCTGTGTTTTCCAAAAATGGTTCACATCTTGTAAAGGAGTTGACCAGCACTTTTTTTTTTTCTTAAGAGGCACTCTTAGCAGTTTAAGTCACGTCTCAATTCTGAAACGTAAGAATATGGGAGTTTGTAAGTTTAGAGATGTGATATTGGGGTAGTAACTCTTTAAAACTCAAATTGTCAGATAAAGGCCTGTGAAGCTTGTGTGTTCTCTGGTCTTCCACGTGATAGTCTTATCCTCAGAGATTATGATTATATTGTACTAATGAACCTGCATCAAGAATCTAGAAACTAAGGAAACACTATTGTATGGGCTAGATGTTTTAAATTTGTTAAAGATAATTGAAGAGTACAGTAGCAGTTTAAAGGTTGCACAGCCCAGCAGGTTGTCCAGTAGAGAATGTGTACACTCTTGTGTTTTGTAACGCAGGCACTGGTTTTGTTTTGTCTTTTGGGACAGGGTTTCAAGTTGGCCTTGAACTCACTTTGTAGCCCAAGCCAACCTCCAACGCAGCTGTCCTGCCTCAGCCTCCTGAGTGCTGTGATTGTAGGTGTGCTCCACCACGACCTGCACCTTTGTTGTTTGAAAAGATGAGTAGCTTCTGGATAGAATCCTATCAAATAGCCTTTAAAATTCTGCAGTTTTTCTCTCCTGTTTAATCTTGGGGTGTCTCTTTCTATGGTTAGGTGGTAATGCTAAACTCACTTTTGAAACTGAAGCATTTCTAAAGAACTGTAGCCATCCCACCCAACTTCTTTTAAAAAGAATTAATTAGAAGTTTGAGGAAATAGTTTAGCTTTGTTTTATACACTGACTAGGTATGAAAGTGTTGAAACCAGGTTGAATATTTTTCTTTGGTTTAAGTAAGAATAATATTGTGGATATTGTCTGGAGATAGAAGGTGGCTTTTCAAACTGAAATTACAAGGTAAGTTTGCTGGTTTTATTAAGTTTGAAGAGGAATTCAGAAGGCGAGAGATGTATTTATTAATGGAGTTTGCCTTGTTTGTGCGCCCGGTCACCTTTTATGGATAAAAGCCCCAAGCCCAAGTGATAAATGTTAATACCGCACATGCTTTGATAGTTATGTTCCTATTTTGCCCAAGACAAGGACAGTATGTCTCTTGACCCTCAGCACGTTTTATTATATTGATCTGCGTTTATGCAAAAAGTACTGTTTTCTTACGAGATACAGTGATGTTTAGGAATTTTACCAGTGTTTTTATCTACCTAGTATTTTGAAGAAAGGATTAAACAGAATTAGGTTTTGTCATCACTTTGTATTGTTTTTAAGTTGCAAGCCAAACAGTTCTTAGCCATAGCAAATCATAGTCTTCAAATTTCCAAAATCTTTGCTTTGAATTGGGTTTTGGAGGTTTTCAGATTAGTTTTAATAATGTAAACTGTCATACGGATAAGGCCCCTATTGCATTACAATTTTTTGTTTGGTAGGTAAAAATACAGTTCTCAGAAAACATCAAAAAGCATACTTATTTTTATTGAAAAGTACTGAATGTTTTGTGTACATAAATTTAAGGGTCTGCTGTTTTGCAAGAGATTTCCTAAACACAGCTTACAAATTCATTTAGGCATGTCAAATGGATTTTTCAGAGGCTGTTCTCAGTCTTTGAGGATTTTTCTATCCATCCTTTTGGTAGAAGATACGAATGCAGAAAATAGTCCTTACTGATAGCAACATTGACCTTTTATAGCAAGATTGAGTTTTTCTTTGCCTATCTTACATTAAAAACTACAACTGTCAAAAACATAATTTGTACATGTTTAATGGTAAATGGACTTAAGTGGTAGTCCTTAGAAAGATTTTAACAAAAATCCTGTTGATGATGGAACAAGATTATTTCTAAGTAGGTTTTCTTTTTTTAACCAAAACACGTAACATTAACCTAATACTTGGTCATCTACTTTTATAAAGTGGCCGTTTAGAACTTTAGCAGCTGAGTTGAAATAAACCTGTTACTTAGTGTTTTTGTTCTTAGAACTTAACAGAAATAGTTGGAAAGGAATAATGAATAACTGGAAAGGTGTATGTTGGAACAGTGAGATCCAGAGCTTTGGCCTCTATTTCAGTGTCTTCTGCATCTGTGCCCTATATCTACATAACCTTTAGGAAGCCTAAGGAAACCTTCTTGGGCATTCTGATTCCACGATTACATTTGTGCTGCCAGCAAACATTACATTAAAACCAGTTACTGTGACTTTAAATAAAAAGCAGTGTAAAACTGTTTCCCAAATGAAATAGATAGTAGACTTTACAACTAGACTGGAAATTACACTTGTACTTTGTTAGAAAGACATCCCATTACTTGCCAGTGTAGCCATCTTCTTTTTTATGCTTAGATAGGTAAAAAGACTACAGTCTCTTTTTTTTGTTTTGTTTTGTTTTGTTTTTAAGCTTGAAATTTTTTCTTTTTGGAAGAAAAATCTAGGAGAGGAAATGATTGGTAAAATGAAAGATATGGGGAGATGCAGGATAAAAGGAAAATTAAGAATGTTCTATGAAGGCAGTATTAGTATGTGTATGTTCAGCAGATTTAAAATTCACTGATCTAAATTCTTTAGTCATTTTGAGGTGAGCTATAATTGTCTCTTAATATTGCCACCTTTTAAAGTAGAATTTCTGAGTATCCAGAAAACTTTGATATTTTATTCATAGAGAGAAACTTTACAGCAAAATTCTTTGAAAATACCACTGTCGAATTCGTTTGCTCTGCTTTACTTCATAGCTACTGCCATAGTAGTTGACTTGTTTTAGTTCTAAATTTAGTAATGGGACATTCATATTACAAAATTTCATTAGAGTAGGTTTCCCCGGGGTGGGTTGAATTCTACAGTTCCAAATATGCAGTATAAAACGTGTGACATTAACATTTCTTTTGTTGTACCTTGGGAAGTCACAATATTGTAGACCTCTTTGACCCTAAGCCTTTGTCATCATTGTACAAATGAATTTATCCATGCTTTCCTTCCTTGCACTTTTGTATCAGTGTGTCACTTTTTGACTAGAGATGTGCTTTGACACTTAACAATTTCTATTGAATAAGAAGTGTGAAATGTAAATAGTTCTTAAATTGTTAAATGAACAGTAAATGTTCAGTGGGCACTTCACTTTCAATTTAAGCATGATAAATTAGAGTAGATAAATGAAATTGATTAGCGCCAACAGAAAACTATGTAGTTTTGGTTTTTTTGAGCTGCGTATTCTAGTTTTTTTGTTGTTTTTTTTTTAATCCAAAACGACAAGGGATTTTTTTTTTCTAGTTTCAGCACTGGATTTTATCCTGGAGTTTTAAAATATTCTTCATCCTGTTCTTTTTCTATTAAGGTTAATGTTGAAGAAGGAAAATGCGGAAGTCGTCATATGACAAGTTTTATAAATGAGTATTTGAAGCTCAGGAATAAGTGAAGCTGAAATTTGAAAAAATAAAAGAAAGAATGCATGCTAATTATCAGACCAGAAGTCCCACTTATAGAATATTGAGCAATTTGTGTGAAGTGGGGAAGATGAAAGAAGTCAGAATTTGAAACGGAAGAATGAAGAAAAGAAATAAAAATGAAGTTAAGATAAGAAGTAATCTGGAATCAGAAAGCACTACGCTAAGTAATTACTAGTCTGTTTATGTGTCCCTGTATATTTTGCTAAACATGCATGCATTATTTGTTTAATAGAAGAAAATATATACAGGGTAAAGAAGTGCCTTCCAAGGGAAACGTTTAAATTAGGTAATTCTAATTTTAACTGCTTAGTCTAATGATTGAAATGCAAATCTTTAAAAATAACCCTTTGTAGTCAAATAACAGGCGTAGTGAGCTCTCCACCTTGGATAAACAGTTGGCCTTCTGTTGTCCCCGAGGTCTTTCATCTAACTTTGGTGATTCTGGGGCATAAGTACCTCCAAAATTGGAACTGATGCTCTCTATGCCACTCCCCTTGGACTCTTAAAATGCATTGATCTTTTTCCTTCACTGAATAATGTATAGTTAGAATGTTTTCTGTTAGAATTTTTCAGAAGAATGTTACCAGGATGATTACTCACCCAAACCCCCAAAATTCAAGCAAAGCATTTAAGTTGGTTTCTTTTGGAATTAAAAGCAGTGTTTTTTGTGTTTTGTTTTTTTTCCCACTAGATGATGGTAGTAGAAAACTGTGAGCAAGGCCCTCTAATATTTAGATGCATATGTGCCAATCAAATTCTGTTTAATGCTTGTTCCAGCTGAATGACTTTTTTCTGCTAAAATAACTCCTTTAGAAGAGGGGTCATACAAGTGAACCGTATAGTTAATTCAGGATGCAATAGTGGTAGGTGCTTTATTCCCTTTTCTCTTAACAGTGTTTAGCTATCATAGTGATGTTAAAGATATGTAGTTCATAAAACAGCTTTATTGTGGTTCATTAGTCCTGCTTGCTGAGAAAATTAGTGCTCGAAAGTTGGCTTTTCCTGTTTCACTTTAGCTAAATTTAAGAATAATAGCTGATTTTGCAGTATTACCTACAATTACACACAGCAAAATAATACCCAATATCGGGCACCAGAAAAACTGCCTTCTGCTCCAATTGAGAATGCCATGGTTAATCTTACCCACTTCTTTCTAAAGTGAAGACACTTTTAAAAAACTTGTGACAGTTGTCAAGTCTTAAACCTGATGAAGAAAATGATCCTTTTTGAAGGTTCTGTAAGTTTTACCGCCACAGTGTGGAACTTGTGCTTTTTTTTTTAATCCTGAAAAGAACAAAATTACTCCTATTTATAACATAGTTTTTGAATTTGCTTTGCCCAAATTGTTGCTTTGTAAAACCTTGCCATAAAGTAGTAACTACATGAATAATGTTAGTTTTGTGTTAAGTTACTTAAAAAGCAAACACAAATCTGAGGTAAAAGTGATGTTAATATGTATATCTACTCAAGCCCATGAATTCTTGGGGTTCAAAAGGAAAAAGAATGTTTAGTCCCCTGAGGTAGAGTAATTGGGGTCCAATTATCTGGCCCACGCTGAAGGCTTAAGCTGAAGATGGTGATGCTTGTGGGCCATCTCTTGCATTTTCATTTTCTCCTTAGGCCAAATCATCTTTGAGTCTTGAGGTGGTCTGGGAAGGAGGTAAGGGGAGGACAGGCCTTTGATCCTGACACAGGCAGGACAGAGAAGACTGAGTCGATCAGGAGGACTTGGTAAATGCCAGGGGCAGCAGAGCCAGGAAGGTGCTTTTGCCAAGGTGAAAAAAATCTGGTAGCAGTCACATATGGCTTCTGAAATTGAGTCAGTGAGTCTTAACTAGCATCATACACATGTACTTTGCTTTTAAAGAATGGTGAACGCCCAACTTTAGATTTACTAGAGTTTTTCTTTTTCAATGTGCTGGGACTCAAACCCAGGGCCTTATGCATGAAAGGCAAGAACTCTACCACTGAGCCACATCCCCAGCCCCTAGAGTTCTTTTGAGGGCTCTATATTTTAAAAGACTGGCAGAAGTTTAGTATATACTACATAAATCTAGTATATTGCTGTTCTAAATTTACATACTACATCTAGTTTTTAAAGTAAATTAATTGGATGGTTATTTCTACTTTTGTCTCATTCCAGTAAGTTCTTCTGAGATTATTGCTGTTCTTAAAATTGGGCGATGTTGATTAAGATACTGTGTGTTGGAAGGCAGTTTGGTTTTTTTAACCTAATGTATTTCTTGTAGATGGTGTATTAATGACTAAGATCAGTCTGTGAAATTTGATTCCCTGAGCATTTTTCAGCTAATTTTTGGCTTTTGTTTATGCTAACTTAAAGTTCTTTTGAGCCTTTGGTGTCCAGAGCAGTTTTTTTGGTAGGAGTCTGTTATGTTGACACCTGTAACTTTTGTCAGCCCTAAGTGCAGAATTTGCAGTATCCCACCCTGTAGAAGCTTTCCAACTGGTTTTTTCCCTTCCCAACTAGTTTTACAGTTTATCCATGTATTACAATTTAAAATAAATGTTATACTTTGGATTTGGCTAATCATTTTAGGTCTTGTTATAACTAAATTCTTTGCATATGTTCCCAACCAGCTAAGTGGTCACTATAACTGGCTTTAAGAAAATAGCCTTGATAGGTGTGAAGGTTGGAGGAGGTGTTTAGATGTTAGCCCGACTATGCAGGAGTATAGACAAGGAAAATTTGCATTCCAGCGTTTATTTTATTCCTGGTCCAAGAAATGATTGCTCACAAAATATATCTGCAAACCTTGGTTAGAGTTGGAGGCTAAGTGAACACTTAGGATTTTACAAATATTAAAATATCATTACAGTTTCTTCCTTTCAGGGCATGAATACTATATCTTTCCTCCTAATGGACAGACTAGTGAAGCATCTCAGCTTGTGATACAGCTTTCTGTTACATAAAGTAGGAGTCTTAAAGGGGGTGCTTTTACTTTGCACCTGCTCATCCCTTATAGTCAAATTCTGTGCTTATTTCTGTTTAACAAATTTATTAATTTTTTCACTTCTGTGAGAAACTGGTAGTCTCTTTCCCTTCCTGAGCAAATTCTTGTTTCCCATTAGAGTTTATAATTGTTCTATGAAGTAAGCTTTCCAGCCTTTGTAATAAAGGTATTTAGCAGACTTTTGAGTTCTTCATTTCTGTCTTCTTTAGATTAACTTTTGTTATTTTAAAATACAAATCCTTTATTCAAGGAGAGGGATGCATTTCGTTACTGTAAATGTCTTGTGTTTGGAGCATTCAGGGGCTTGTTAATTGGACCCTCCAGTGCACTAATACATCTTTTAACCATTTCTTGGCATTAAAGACCTTTATTGTTACTAAAAAAGAGTATTTTTTTTTTTTTTCATTTCTTTTCAGTTCACTCATTAATGAAAGGAGAGTTGGGAGAAAGTCATTTTTCATGTCATTGCACACATTTTATAATGACTTGAAAACATTATTTTGAAATTTTCTAGAGTCGTTTGGGGCTGGAGACCTAAACTTGTTTTCTTGGCTGTGACTTTATTTCCTGTTTTAAACTTCAAACTAGCATGTCTCTTCTGCTTGTATATATATGTTTTTCTCCTGAGCATTTCATAAACAAGTCTAGACTCTTAACATGTTTTAGACCATAATTTAACCCTGTACTTTTCATCCTTTCAAGAATTGTCAGCGTATTCTGAAGAACTATTAGAGGAGCTCCCTAGTGATAACTTCTATTTGAAAATTTGCGCTTTGATTGCTCATATAGTGACAATATGGTAATATCACCTACTTTTTAGTCTTGGTGAAAACGTGCTTATCTGTCAGACTGGAGTGAGTACTGTACTTCTCCATCCACCTTTTGGTACCTTTGTAGAGCTTTTTCCTGATTCTGTTAAGTACACTTTGTGATCCTTTTCTGCTAGTTGATTACATTCCTTCATCTCATACCCTGTTTTGCCACTCCTTTGCTGGTGGTCTCTTTCAAGATTTTTTTTTCTTGGTGCCACTTTTCTGCCTGCCAGTTGCAGTTTTGATTGGGAAAACTTAAGAGTCCACAGTATTTATCTAGTCTTTGGTCTTTACACACAGTTCCTGAACACCCCTTCCTGGGCCCTAGATTAGGAGCTCCTGATTTAATCTATCCTGGTTTTTAATTTGACCTTATATAAGGTTTCTGGTTTACTTGTTCTCCATTCCTTAAAGATCACCCTGGATCATCTCCATGTAGTTGAGGAAGTTGTAGCTCTTTGGCAACCTCTCTACTCTTAACCTCTACACAGTTTTACTGCCTTTTTGCTATAGCTCCATCTGATTGCTTTGAGTTTCTTAAAGCTTGCTGTCTCCATGATGACAAGAGTTTTGCAAGGTTTAGTATCTAGCTGAGTCTTGACACTTTCTACTTTTAGGACTTGAAACTAAGATCATCGTGCTTGTCTTTTGTCTTTCAATAAATACAATTTGAAAATTTGAAGTCTTACAAATATCAAAAGGTTTTTTTTTAAGTTTACAGATTTCATAGGATTGTTTTATCAGTTGCAGCTTGATGGAAATAGTTATGAAGTACAGGTTTCATACAAAGTTACTGAGATTGTTTCTCACCCTAGTCTTTATGGAGTGACAATTCCCAAGGACAGTCCTTGGACAGTTCCCTTAAGCACTTGACTTGGCAACCCTTTTGTTAAGGGAGTGGGGTCAGGTAATTCTTATCCCTGCTCCAGAAAAGTGGAAGAAATAACAAGCTAAGTGACTTGTATGCCATTTGGAGCAGTGAGACTACTACTCCAGGTACACTCAATTCCTACCCTTACCTGTATTTTCTTATCTTTGGAAGAAGATTGCTGTCCCTCAACATTTACCTCACAGCAGCTTATTTGTTTTTTTAAGTTGCCCAAAAAGTATACAAATTAAACTTTTGACATCTACGTGTAGGAATCCCGTTCTGCTTCCAGAAGTGGAAGTGCTCACGGATCGGGGAAATCTGCAAGGCATACCCCTGCAAGGTCTCGCTCCAAGGAAGATTCCAGGCGTTCCAGATCAAAGTCCAGGTCCAGATCTGAATCTAGGTAAGAAAGACCGTCTTGAGATTTTCTTCTGTTGCTTGCTCTTAGCTCTGAAATTGGCCAGTGTTTTGAAAACTAGGAAGGCAGAATTAGATCATTTGTTGGCTTATTTAATAATGGTACTAGAAATGAATTTGAGTTTAAGTTGTGGAGGAGATGATGTAAGTTACTTACAAGCCTTGACTTTCGAAGTTGGAATTCAAATCTTACCTTTATTTTTCTATCTTGGGCAAATTAAGTTTTTCCAAGCTTACAGTTATGCCTTTTATAGCATCTTATCTATAAAAGGCCAGTTAGTAATAGCACCATTTCTCGAGAATAGTCAGGATTCACTGAAAATGAGAAAATTGCTTATCAGTGTGAACTATATACTACAGAACATTGACATTCAGTAACTGTGATTCTTGATAAATAGGTGTAGTCTGTTGTCTTATATACATGTATTAAACAATACCCCAGTGTATACCTTTTTTTTTTTTTTAGTGTTGAAGAAAAGGCTATGCATCTTGGTTTTCATGGGACATTCCCAAGTTTATGCCTATTGTACCTCTTTTTATGAGATGGTTTAGATGACGGCTTTATGTGGTCATTATAGCCAAGCATCATGTATTGATTTAAAAAAAAAAACCGAGGCAGACTACCTGTGATTTAATTGTGTTAGTGAATGGTGGGCATAATGGGAGAAACAACTGCAGGGTGATAATTGTGAAAGGGAAAGATGGGGATAAAGCTAATAGAATAATTATGTTGCATATTTGATTTTTGAAAGATTTTCATGTTAATTTGAAGAATTGTGGGAGAGTTTGTGGTCTTTAACAAAATTGAAATGATTGTAGAGAAAAAAGACAGTGACCCCATTTAATTGCTAACTGTTGGCATATACCTGGTTTGTATCCCTGTTTTGGAATTAAACGCTAGAGTAGAGTATTAAGAATTGGAATCCATGTCTGTTTCAGTTGGTCTTAACCTTGAAGCTTTTGTCTTACAGGTCTAGATCCAGAAGAAGCTCTCGAAGGCATTATACAAGGTCACGATCTCGATCTCGTTCTCATAGACGTTCCCGTAGCAGGTCTTACAGTCGAGATTATCGCAGACGCCACAGCCACAGCCATTCTCCCATGTCTACTCGAAGGCGTCATGTTGGAAATCGGGTAAGACAGGGAAAACTGTGAAGCAATAGAATGCCTAATTAATGAGTTATTTTCAGGCTGACCCGAAAGAATTTATTTTAAACCTGCTGCTCCCTTTGCTATTGGGAATTGAACCTAGGTCCTTTGCAGTAACCTGTATCCCTGCCCTTTTTTTATATTGTTTTGAGATAGGCTGGATTACTGTTATAATATTAGTACATTAGTATGTTTAGCTTCATACCTTCTGGGTTTTTCATAAATTTCATAGGATGTTCTTCTAATTTTCCCATTTAACTTTAGGTTAATGCATTTCAGATATTAAAAATTACTTTTGAGAGTTCCCAGTAAGATGGTACAGTACTTAATGTGTGTATATTGGGGTTTCATTATAGAATCTAAGAGGTTTTATGGGGAGAATTAAAAAGTGCAATGGAATTTTCCCTAGTAGATGGTTAGTGTATAACATGAATGGAAATTTTAGTTAAGTTCGTTGCGGAAACTGGAATGTCAGTGATATGGGTGTTTGTGTTTTGTTTAGTTTTTAGTGCAAGCTCTACTTAATACTTGGTTAAAAGATTTGGTGCTACACAAGGTACTGGGCTGTTTCTGTGCATGTATTGAGCACTTGGCTGTCTACACTGGCCCTGTTTTAACAGTGGTTTGAGAGACTTGGGATCCAAATTCATTAAGTAGAACGTTTCAGAATACAAATTTATTAATTTTACTTAATTTCACTCAATTCCTAGTAGCATGATGAAATCATGGGCCATCCTGGGCAAGACATGAATCATCCCTTTTGTCTAGCTAATACACAGCATGTATGCTACCTTCACTCACTGGTTACTTAGTAACTATGGACCGCATTCACATAATTTCTGATGTTAATTTTCCTGCACTTAATTTGTGAGTTAGATTTTGTCGGTACTATGATTATTTTAAATGCCTACTGCAACAAAAATGCTACATAAATTGCGTATTATATTCTGGAAATAATGGCAGGAAGTCTCTCTGTTTAGTGCAGATAACTTCTTCCAGATACTTTCCATCTGAGGTTAGTTGAATCCTTGGGTACAGAACCCAGATATAGAACTCATTTTCTTCTATTATCCTGTAGTGGCATTTTTCTTCCATCTCCAGCTAAAGAAAGCCCTCCCATCATTCAGTGTATTTTAAATACTACCTTTTTCATTATTTATGTAACATTTACATTGGAGTAGACAATGTAAGTAATGTATATTTTCTTTTATTGTTAACTTTATGGTGCTAAGAATTGAACCTCGTGGCCATGTGATGCTACACACATTGCCATTTTGCCCTTTAGTAATGAGGTATCCAAGAAGATGTATATACATTATATGTTAAAAAAAACTAAACAACCACAGGTTTTAGTATCTACAAAGGGTCCTAGAACCAATCTCCCATGAGTACAGAGGGACTACTGTAGAATTGTGTACTGTCCATGATTTCTGGCATTCATTGGGTGTCTTGGAATATGTACCCTTAATAGGCAATGTTTTTTCTAGCTAATGGAACTGTCCTGTTCTGATTATCTTTATTTGTGCTTATAGTGAGTGTGTGGATTTTAAGATTAATTAAATAGGATGTGCAGGGGCCAGGGATATAGCTCAGTGGCGCAGCACCTGCCTGGCAAACATGAGGTCCTGACTTTGATTCCCAGTACCCAGTGAATGAATGAGTAGGATGCAAAAGTTTGCTTTTTCCACTGGTATGAGCCACAGTTTCCCACTTTTTAATTAGTTCTAAAGTTGGATTTAGCCTGTTTGCAGACTGTTTTTGTTCATGTTTTAAGTTTTCAGTACTTGGTATGTTTTGCAATGTCATGGTCTATAATCTTGTATTTTTATTATGAGTGAAAGTTTAAAATGCTTTCTATTTTCAGGCAAATCCTGACCCAAACTGCTGCCTTGGAGTGTTTGGGTTGAGCTTGTACACCACAGAAAGAGATTTAAGAGAAGTGTTCTCTAAATATGGCCCAATTGCTGACGTGTCTATTGTATACGACCAGCAATCTAGGCGTTCAAGAGGATTTGCCTTTGTGTATTTTGAAAATGTAGATGATGCCAAGGAAGTAAGTAAAAGTTTATTACAGTTTTTATGGTATAAATAGGATATGTATTTGAATTAAAAGAAATAGACATTTTTTGGAACAGGTACTAAATTCATTATTTTAAACCAGGGTTGGTTTTTTGTTTTGAGGAATTTTTCTCCCAGTGTTTTATTGTGGAAAATTTTTAATCAATGCATAATAACAGAAAAGTATGACTTAGAGCAGTTGGTCCTTGGCACTCTTTTTCAGTGGCTGTTGAAATTTTGTAGCCAACTGTATGCCAGTTCAGTTCTTCATGTTTTGAAGTAAATCAAAACATACAGCATCCTTTTTCTGAACCAACATATTACTGTTTTGGCAAGAATAAAACAAGAATTTGATACAGGATACCTACCTAGTCAATGTTTACATGGAGTTATTTTCTAAAATTGAAAATGATAATGTTATGACTCAGGAGAAAAAAACTGAACTGGTTCTTGAAAAGTATACATTGGCCAAAGAAGGAATTAACCCTTGGGGTTTTGACTGGGTTTGCGGCATCAGGAATGAAAATTTGTTATGTGAACCAATGCTCTTATTTTAGAAATTCAGATACCCAGCATTTATATTTTAGGCTTTAAATGGAAATGATAGCAGATGTCATCTTCAAGGGAAGTAATAAAGGAAGTAAAGGTACATGCTAGATGCGACTAATTATTGATGACTTGGAATTTTGAGATATTTGAAAGGGACTTTTTCAGATATCCTTCTGGCAGAAGTAGAGTTTGCTCAGAATGACTGGCAGTTTCTAAATTGCCTAATTCACATTTGCTGTAAGACAGTGCTCTCAGAAAGAGAGCAAATGTGTCTGAATCTGAAGGTCCAGAAACTGGAAACAAGCACTAACTTGGAACA
>RJWM01024048.1:0-30729 GCA_004363535.1 Dasyprocta punctata | reverse complement strand
CTTTGAGGGCAGTGGGAGAAAAAGGGACACAACCAAGCAATCCTAATTATTCCAACAAATCCTGAACCTTGCAGACCATTCAGTTCCCCTGGAGTCAATTTCAGATAACAACTGAGCTGGAAAGAACCAACTGAGCCATCAGATTGTGAGAAATGATAGCATGTTTGGACTTGAAAGACAAGTAGGCTTGAGATGTTTTGATACATAGAAAATCTAACTGATGATAGGAAAACTACGGCAAGTAAGGAATGATTTAACATAGAAATCCTCACATAAGGTCTATTTTTTCATTTAGGTAAGACAGAAATTACTAGTCTCAGAAGAAATGTGCTTTATGCATAAAGAACCCTGTTGGAAAAAGGAGACTTTTTTTTTTTTGTGGTACTGTGGACCAAATTCACTACCTTGCACTTACCAGGTAAAAAGTTATGCGACTGAACTAAGTCCCCAGCAATGCAGTAACTGTTTTCAAAGGAGAGAATGTCTCTCCCAGTCCACATTTACCTGGATGGCCACACACCTTATTCAACTGGTGTGGCCAGCTTATATACTTCAAAGTTAAATATAAGAAGCAAGGAAATTTCACCTGGAGATAATGCTTATTCTTTTATATACCCTTTTTTGACAATACTCATTTTTTGAATATTTTAGCAAATAGATTATGCTAAGATTAAACTATATTGGGAAAGAAATTCATTGTTCAATTGACTTTAAAAAAGACTAGAATATCATAAGATCATATCTACATATTACTTAGCTCACTGTTTTCCTAATAGTACATTATGATAAATACATGACTGTTATTTAAAATACACTTCAGCCGGGCGTGGTGGTGCACGCTTTTAATCCCAGTACTCGGGAGGCTGAGGCAGGAGGATTGTTGTGAGTTCCAGACCAGCTTGGGCTGCAAAGTGAGTTCAAGGCCAGTCTGAACAGCATACTGAGAACCTGTTTTAAAAAATAAGGCTGAGGATTTATCCAGTGGCGTAAGTTCCTGCCTGGCAGGTGCGAATCTTTGAGTTTGATCCCTGGTACCAATGTATATATACTTCGTATATTTAAATTTTCAAGGGAAAAAATGAAAGTATTTAAGTGAAAGAGACATAGTCAGTACATGGTCAAATGAGAAAAAACTTACTTTTACTATTTTAATGACAGTGTTTTGAATTGCATTCCTTTTCTATAGAATACTTTGCTCTGGAAAAATATCCTTAATTTACAGTGAATTGCAACAAGATCAAGGTAATGATACAATTTTGCAAATCTTGATACAATAATTTCCCAATCTGGAAAAAGCAAAATTCTATTATGGTAAATTATTCTCATGCACAGTATTTGCTCTAAAAATATTCATCATATACAACTGGACTTTATTTTCCTTATAACATCTAGGACAAGAACCCCTTCATGCTTCCTGGTTATTGATTACTGATACTAGGACTTTCTTTCTTACTATATCAGAAGAGCAATTTCATTCACACATAGGAGTTTCCTAATTCTCTTTCATAGTGGCCTATGTATCCTGTGACTCATTTTTTTAATTTTCTGGACACAGGCACTATGTTTAAGTAACTATAGTTGTTTGATTAATTCTTTTTAGGTTCAAATAAAACAAACTCAAAAAGCACTAAATCAACAAAGACTAAATCTGACTTAGAAGACTATTTGGTTAATTTAAACATGCTTACATATTTTAGCACCAGATAAAATAAACATTTGTAAGAATTATGATCCTACATAAAAAATAAATTAGGCCTGGGGTGGTGGCGCACGCCTTTAATCCCAGCACTTGGGAGGTTGAGGTAGGTGGAGCGTTGTGAGTTTGAGGCCGACTTGGGCTACAGCGTGAGCAAGGCCGGCATGAGCTACATAGTGTGACCCTGACTGGAAAAAATCAGTGCAGGGAGTTTGGCTCAGTGACTTCAGCGCCTACTGAGCAGGCGTGAGCTTGTAAATTCAATCCCCAGTACAACAAAATAAATAACTAAATAACTAAATAAATAGATAATTATCCTGCTTAATATTTAGCTATAAAATAATAAATATTCTTTAAATCAGAATGACTGTATTAATAATTTTCATCACCTTTATGAGCCATAAACTTCCGGATACCTCTTTCGTATATGTAAATACATATACGAACAAGTGCAGAATGGTTGGAGTGTATCTTGTAATATTCCTGAAATCACTTTATTTGTGCTCATTTTTACTGTTTTTGCCCATTATCACTCCTTTGGCTTCTTGCAGTAGAATCTCAAATGAATTATCAGAGTTCACCCTGATAATATTGTGATTGATTTTTATTTCAGTGTGTGTTATATTCCAAACATGTAAATCTGATCATGTTTCTTCCTTGTTTGAAGTCTTCCAGGATTCCTCATCACTCGCAGAATAAAACCCATCTTCTATCACTGCCCCATGCTTCCTTCCTTCTGGGTTTCCCAGATTTATCTCGCTTCATAAAATCTACTTCGTTTGATTATTGCCTTAATAAAGTTTCTTCTGCACACATATTGGCATTGTGCACAGTTTCATCAAAAATCAAATCTTTTAATTATATTTTGAAAAGATATACAGCAATAATTAGCCCATTTTTATGTTTCAATTCTCAACATTTTATATCGTGATTTTCCTACTAATATTCAAACATTTTAAGGGTCTCTTTGTCATAGTTATCATCATCAAAACTAAATTCTGCTCATAAATTTACTTTCATACACTTGCATAATTGAAAATAAATTCATGACTATCAATATATCAATAAATCCTTATTGAAAAGTTTTACGGTTCGTTATACATTTATTTTGTTCTAAATAAAAGTTTCCAAGAATTTGTTTAAGGACAGCATATTTCTCAATGCTTTCTGAAAGTTGCATTCATACATTTTTTTTCTGGAGGCACATATAGATTTTTTTTAAATCTTTGTAATTAAAAGAAAGTTGCCCTCTTGCATATATATTTAAATATATTTCAATAATTTTAATCTAATATGTTCATATCAATTTTTTTCATACAGTCTTACTTTAATCACAATTACACTTTCTCAGTTACACTTTCTCAGTTACACTTCCTCGGCCAGATGAAAACTTTCGTTTTCTTCAAATAATCAATAATTCCTGAAATATATATTTTTATATATTTATATAATCAATAATTCCTGAAATAATATATTTAAATATATTTCAATAATTTTAGTCTAATATGTTCGTATCAATTTTTTTCAATACAGTCTTACTTTAATCACTTTCTCAATTACACTTTCTCAATTACACTTCCTCAGCCAGAAGAAAACTTTTGTTTTCTTCAAATAATCAATAATTCTTGAAACATGTGCCCATATATTCTATCGAATCAATTACCATTATTTTATTCTTTTAAGGGTTTTGTTATCTCTTAACATATCCAAGTTTTAATATCAATGGACAAACTTTATACTTGATCATAGAAAGCTGTAAACATTGAAGTTATTTTCCTTTGTTTTTATATGCATTCCCTTGCAGTTAATTGACCATACTTTTCTCCTGCAAATCTTTCTATCTTTAGTCATACTGAGACTGAATTTTGAGTCCCCAGAAAACTTTTTTCCAGGTTGTTGGCATTTTGAACAAAGAATTGAACAACAAAAAAGGTAGCAAGAACATGCACATTTATTGACGATGAAACAGAAATACGTTCTACAAAAAGGAGCAGGCTGGTGAACAGATTTACAATGGCTAAGCGGATAAAAGAAAAGAGTCTCCTTCATACAAATAAAGCATTGAGGCCTGTCATCCTATCAAAACTCCCTTGATCTGGCACCAGATTTAAATTGTCCTATCAAAATCTCACTTGGCCTTGGGACAGACGTAAATGAGTTAATAATAGCATTTTGTTTATTGGTTCTGTTTACAGTGTCCAGGAACTGCAGTCATACCGGTTTCTGTATTCTCAGTATGTAACCTGTGTTTCATTACTGTGTTTCATGACCGACAGATTACTTACTTTGCTAATAGCTTTTGTCCAGCAAAAGTACCCTGGTACTGATGATTCTGAATAACACTATAAAATGTTCTCACTTTTTCTTCCTATAAGTTTCTTTGGAAATTCTGTTCCCTTTAATTTTCAGTATGAGGATTAATTAATCCTACTTTTTTGTTTTATCTTGCTTATTTTGTACGTATTTATTAACCCTTTGAGAAATCCACCTGGACCAATTCTTTATAACCATTGAACATTGCCTTACATTTCATATGCTTTCTACTAGAGCATTGGTGAAGTATAATCCCCATATTTCCAACTGTATTGCACATTAAAAGACATTTTGCCCAAATTTTGTGACTGCATCAGTACAACATAAGACTATGTATTCATGACATTAATCTATTTTTTAACTGGAAGGCTGATGCATTTTTATTTCTCTGTTGCTTAAGTTACTGGATACTTTGAAAAAGAAAATGAATGTTTTTTAAATTCCTATAATACAATGTTATATTTCCATATATGTTGCTATTAAGAGCTTATAATTTTACATAAAAGAAAGCAATTGATTATGCAGAGTTATTACATGTCTTTCACATTCACTTTAAGATATAATTTCTTTAGTATTTTTCTATCTGCTTTAATTTTAGAGTTTCTTTTGATATTGTCTACTTCAAATCATTATTACATTTTAGAACTGAAATCTATTTTTATTTTTAAAATCATCAATGAATTATGATAGTTTTACATAATTTGTCCAGAATCAAGTTGTGTGATGCTTTCTTGACTGACATAAGTTTATTTCTTACTTTTAACTCTCTTCACATTTATATATTTATTCCTTACTGCTAACTTTCCTCCCCTGAAATTTAATAACCAAAAATAATGAGGTTTAAGATACTTAATTATATAAAACATCAAAAACTTGACCAATAATGTACTTTGATTTTTCTTTAGTTTTATGTGTATTTATTAAAAGTTTAGTAATAAAAAATTAGTTTTTTCAGTTTGTTTATTCTATAAAATATAAGCATTAAATCAATTCAGTGAATCCTGCATAATTTACAAAATAATCACCTTTTGGTTGCACTAATAAATGCTATAACTGGATTTTAAATAAAGAATCATCATTAAAAATTCATTTAAGTGCAAAAAAATCCACACTTGGAGTTTTAAATAGTTTAGAGTATCTATAGCAAATTTTTCAAGAAATAAATTGCTAGAAATAGAAGACCAAATTTTAAATGTCATGTTTACTTAAAATTATCCTCAATTTCCTCCTGTACACTTTTGAAATCAAGTAAGTTGTGCTATAGTATACTTTATATACTTTTATTTTATTTAATCTATTATTACGTATTTGTGGTACATAATGTTTACATTCCTAGTGGGGAGTTGTTTCATGTACCTAATACATTTTCCCTTTTTATATTAAATTATTTATTTAATTTCATTAGTAAACATTTCCCATATGTAATGATCACATTTGTCATAGGGAATTTATACCTCTGCATTATATATCTTAGTTATTTTTTTCCATTTCTCTACTTCTCTTCCACTCTTCTTTCCCTCTTCTTTTAGAAAAGCTTTGTTTCCATTTTCCCCTTCTAGTTCTATCTACCTTTTCCCTACCTTCCAATCCTCTCTTCCTATTCTACTGCCATAATGACCCCCACTGAGTGTTTACACAACATTTTAGGAAGAAGGCACTACAGCACTTACACTATTCCTCTCCCACTGTTGCCTTTTGATGAGAGAGGGAAAGGGGAAGGTTACATGATTACCTCTTTAGAATAAGATCCTCAAATTACTTCACTCAACAAATGGCATAAAACCTGCCTGCTCTACACGTAGATTTAATTTAAAAGGTGACACCTTGTGCCTGACGCCCTAGCATACAGTTTTGGTGGGAAACATAGTGTAGGAGAGCATACTTATAACACTGTGGGTGGCATAAGGATACTTTGTTGTCAGTCATCAGACTACAGTGGTTTTAAACTTCTTCACAGTCTTTTACCATTATTTCACAAAAATGATGTAGTCTATTTTTACATTTGGGCCATCATAGCGACTCAGTTTTAACAGAGAAGTGACAGTTTGACATGAAAGGTTAGATTTTTGAAAACAAAATATTTCTCTTGGGACACTGTTCAGTAAGACTCCTATTTTTGGAACCTCAAGTATCCATGGAAAATGTTTTACTGCCCTAAAGCTTCCATAACCGATGAAATGAGGTAAGGAGAATAAATGAAGACAGAGATTGCCAAGGAGTGTCACTTGTTCCAGATCCCAGCTTTTGAAATCTTCCCAGCCCAGGCACCAGATGCTTGAGAGAAGTCTTTGAAATCATCCTTCAAATTTAGCTATGCTTACCAGTGAAACAGCGTAAGAAATTTAAAGTGGAACTGTCCAGTGAAGATGGTTCTGATTTCCTGGCAATGAAACTGTGAGAAGTATAGCCAATTATTATCGTTGTTTTAAAATAAAATTGTGGATAATCTGTTTTTCCACTGTAGAAAACAAATACAGTAACTCAATGGAGAAATAATAGTCTTTTAGCTAATACCATTAGATTAATTAGGGATTCAGTTTAAAAAAAATATAAAAGCTTGTATTAATAAAATTAGTATTTTTAGTTATCTTACTATTGTTACTATAACTCAAAATTTTTATCAACAAAATTTATCCCCATTGAAAATAGTGGTCACCTTGAGGTCTATTTACTATAGACAGTCAAGTAATCTTAGATTTTTTTTTCAAATGGTAAGCAGAAATACATTTGGATTGGAAATGGTGGTCAGCCTGGCTAGAACTTTTGCTACAAGTTCTACCGTACACTATGCATGAATTGTCAGATATGGCAAAATACTGCACTATATAATTTTGCCATATTTTGTTAGTGTAGATGTTATGCTTAAAATCTAATCTCGTATCAAGAAATGATGGCGCTGGGCGTGGTGGCCCACGCCTTTAATCCCAGCACTCAAGAGGCTGAGGTAGGAGGAGCGCTGTGAGTTCGAGGCTGGCTTGAGCTACAATGTGAGCACAAGGCCGACCTGAGCTACATAGTGTGACCTTGCCTCAAAAACTAGGGCTGGGTGTTTGGCTCAGTGGCTTAAGTGCCTGTCTGGCAGGTGTGAGGCTGTGAGTTTGATCCCCAGTGCCGCAAAAAAAAAAAAAAAAAAAGAAAAAGAAAGAAAGAAATAAATGATGGCAATGTTATTGTAGTAAAATTTACATTTCAAATTCGAAGAGTTCAAATTTAAAATTGCATATTCAAAATGGTCTAATTTAACATTATAATGTAACTAAGTTTAGTTTGGCAGTAGTAAAGAAACATGTAACTACATTATATTTCTCAAAATGTGATTTCTTTATTGAAAATTCATGAGACAGCATGTTATTTTAAACTCTGATATAGTGGAAAAATTGATATTATAGTCCTATTACATAGATCTGCTCACAACTGAACACTGTGTAGTCATATTTGGTTGGCAATGTGGTTTGACTTGATTCAACAGAAATTACATAAATGAGTTGTATGTAACAAAAATTCAGTTTAATTACCTTAGTAGTCAAACTAGATTTAATTAATAAAGCATTTTAGAAAATGAGTGTCATCCCAATTTATAAATTTTTGAAAGGTATGAAAATAGCATATACAGAATACAATTTTTAAGAATTTGTATAAAAATCCTCACCTGGTATTTACAAATAGATGTATTCATAATTGCATTCATCACAAAGGACACTTATTTTACATTTAAAATAATTATAGGTAAAAGATAACTATTATTTTGGTAGTATTTTCTTGATGAATTTACCCCCACTCCCAATTTGTCAGCAATCTATTAGTCTAGAAATCCAAAGATGATTGGTATTATACTCTTCTAAATTACAAAAGATGATTCATTAAATAAGGGTAATTAATAAATAGGCAGATGATAGCTTGGTGACTACAATGCTTGGACAAATGAACCAATAACTCTTCTTGACAGATGGCCGAAACCTGACACAAGAAACTTCCATTATAGTAAAATATGTGGGAAATGAATGAAAACACTAAGTTAGTTGATCATCACACTATCATAGATGGTTAGAAGCAACCAGAAATACGTTGCCAAAACATAAACAAGCAAGAACTGTATGTGTGATGTGTGCACATAGATCATATCTTTATGTCCTTCTTTTTCTACAACAAATACTTACATGGTCACCCAAGTAATAGTACAAATGCAAATTAACTTTTCTGTAGTGAGGATAAAAAGTTCTTTGGACTCTATGTATTCATTTTCAAAATGTCAGAAAACTACTTTTATTCCTTGAGGAAGTTAATTTTATAATATTTATTATTAGCCACATATTCAGATGGTAGCCTTTGTTCTGAGACATTTTCAACATTTTTGTTTCTATTGTTTACTTGATGAATTCACTGTATAGAAAATTTCCAACCATAGATCTTGCTAGCACTTAAGTATCTTGCAACTTCATATCAAGCACTACTGCTTTCTCTCTAAAAAAATTTCCAGTTATGTGCTGGGGTGACATTACCAGATTTCACACGTGCCTGCAAGCAAACTGTGTGAAATGTACTATACTATACATAATATACTATATTATATATATTGTAACTCCTGAATGAATTGTGCCATGTTATACATACCTGGAGTAAATTTTCATGTACAGTTTTATGTTACAGTACATGTACTAATTCTGCATGTACTGTACTATGTTATGTGTACCTGCAGTAACTCTTCATATACTGTGCTGTGCTATACATAGCTGGAGTAAATCTGTTTGTACTGTACTATGTAGTACAAAATGATTGTAGCTCTACAGGTACTGCACCATATTAAGTAAGCCTATAGTAACTCTGTATGTTATACACAACTGCAGTGATTCTGCATGTTCTGTCCTATGCTATATGTATCTATAGTGACTCTGTATGTACTACACCATGTTATACAAGTACTGCACTATGTTATACATAACAGTAGTACAACTCCAAATACTGTAATATTTTATAAATACCTACAGAAACTCTTCACGTGCTGTCCTGTGCTATACATGTACTATACTATGTTATACATTTCTGCATGCACTGCAATCTATTATATATACCTGTACTCTCTCTTCATGAGCTATTCTATGTCATGCATGTCCTGTACTATGTCATACATACCTGTAAAAATGGTTCATGTACTATAATTTAAACTTGAACCATGCTAGGTTATATATACCTAAAGTAAATTTCATATATTGTACTATTTTATACATACTTATAGTGAATATGCATTTATTGTACCATGCTATATATACCTGTCATGAATCTGAATGTACCGCACTAATTTTGACATACCTGTAATGATATTATATACACTTCATTGTTGTACATGCCTGTAGTCACTCTGAAGAAAATGTACTATATCATACATGGACTCTATGGTGTTATACATATCTATGGAATACCTCAATGTACTGTAATATTTTATACACACCCGTACTTACTCTGCATGTGATGTTCTATGCTATACATGTTTTACTGTGCTATATAGACATATATATATAGACTATACATATACTATATGTATAGTATACATATACTATATATAGACTCTACATATACTATACTCAAATATGTACATAGTCTACCATGTTATTCAAACCTGTAGTACTACTGAATATACTGCACTGTTTTACATACCAGTAGTTATTCTGCATGTAATGTACTATGTTATACATACCTACAGTAACCACACATTTAGTAACTCTACATATACATGCATATTTACATATATATATATATAAAATCTCTGTAGGCACTACATTATGTTATTCATAACTGAAGTAACTGCATAGACTGTATTATACTAAATCTGCATGTACTGCACTATATTACATATGTGCTGTTGTGTGTAAAACATTCCTGAAGAAACTTTTCATGTACTGCAATATATTTTACATGTACAGTACTACAAAATACATAACCACAGTGTATCTACATGTACTGTACTGTTACACATAACTATAACTCTGAATGTATTGAGCTATGCTGTACTTATACTATACTGTTACACATCATGTAGTAATTCTGAATGTACTGTGATAAGCTACACATGTACTGTACTATATTATAAATGTACTGTACTATGTTACACATTCTTGTAGTTACTCTGC
Organism: Dasyprocta punctata; assembly: GCA_004363535.1. Classification (NCBI taxonomy): domain Eukaryota; kingdom Metazoa; phylum Chordata; class Mammalia; order Rodentia; family Dasyproctidae; genus Dasyprocta; species Dasyprocta punctata. The sequence continues at coordinate 20,595 of RJWM01024048.1, read as the reverse complement.
TTTTACTCTACTCTATTACAACTATGCTGTATTAGGTTATGCAGACCTGTATTAACTCTTCACGTACTGTATTATTTTAAACACATGAGTAGTATATCTGAATGAACTATAAAATATCATGTGTAAGCTGTCATTCCTGCATGTAGTGTGTTATATTATACACATCTATAGCAAATCTGCATGCAGTGTACAATATTATACGCAAATTTAACAATGCTGAATGTACAGTAGCATGGCATACACACCTGGAGTAACACTGAAAGTACTTTCACATCTGTAGTTTGTACTGTACTGTACTATGTTATATATGCCTGTATCTACTCTGCTTGTACTCTGACACATCATATATAGTTATGCATATCTGTAGTAAATTTGAAGTGATTCTGCATATACTGTCCTATGTTACACATACCTGTAGTGTTTCTGCATGCACTGTATTCTACTATACTAGTTTACACATAACAAAAATAAATTGGCATATACCATACTATAATATAATTATCTGCAGTGACTCTACATGTCCTGTTGTATGCTATCTAAATATTTGTATTAACTCTGCATGTACTATACTGTGTTATACATAACTGTAAAACCTCTGCATGCCTTGCATTATGCTCTACAAAACAGAAATTTCTCTCTGAACTGTACTATGCTATACTTACCTGTAGTAATGTGTGTACTATGCTAAACCTGTACTGTGCAATGTTATATACTACCAGTAGTAACTCTGCATATAACATAATGCAGTACTATGGTGTATGCACTGGTAGTAAACCTCCATGCATTGTACTAGATTATACATACATGTGGTGATTCTGTATGTACTGTACTATGTTAAACCTACCAGTAGTGCATCTGCATACACTATGTGTCATACATACATGTGGTATATCATCATGTACTGTACTGTGCTATATACACCTGTCATAACTCTGTATGTACTGTACTATATCGTAGACACATGTAGTAAGTCTGCATGCACTTTACTTGATTATACATATAGTAAGTCTGCATGTAATGTACAGTGTTATACATGTACTGTACTGTTAAACAAAACAATAATAATTCCATGTGTACTATATTATGTTATACATACCAGTAGTAACTCCACATGCACTGTGCTATCATAATCTCATACTACACTGTGTGATACAAACCTAAAGTTACTCAGTTTATATATACCATACATATACTGTATTATGTTATGTGTAACTGTAGTTACTCTGTATTAACTGTATTCTGTTGTACATACCTGTAGTAATTAGACGTTTGCTGTTATGTTATAAATACTGTAGTAACTCTGCATGAACTGTACTATGTTATACATATAGTCTACTGTGTTATAGCTAGTAAATCTTATATTTCAGATTTAAATCTTACTTATGTTGTATATAAATTTCCATGTTCTGTACTATGCTATACATGATGTACATTTACTCTAGCATGTAAAACAAAATTGTAGTAACTCTACATGTACTGCACTAAGATATACATATATTCCATCATGTCATGCACACCTGAAATAACTCTGGATGTACTTTACTGTGTTATACATACCTGTAATAATCTGCATGTGCTGTACTAACTTATATATACCTGTAGTCACATTGCAAGTATCTACTATGTTATATATAAGTTTAGTGATACTCTATGTACTGACAAATAATGACACTGCATATATTATATTATATTATGTTATACATAACTTTGTGATTCTTCATATACTTTAATATGTTAAACATATTTATAGTGTTTTTGCATATACTATTCTATGTTGTACACACCTATAGTGAATCTAAGTGGACACACCCATATTATAGATAGCTGTAGTAACTCTGAATGTACTGTACTATATTTTACATACTTTTTCATGTACCGTAATGTGTTACACATACCTGTAGTAGCTGTGCATGTTCTATGTTAAGCTATATATATACCATATCATGTTATGAATATTTCTTAAATCTATGTATACTGTAGTTTATTATACACATCTGTAGTAAACCTGGATGCAGTGTACTATGTTTTTCATAACTTCAGTAATTCTACATGTACCATAATATGTTATACATCTACTACACTAGTCTGTGTGTAACTGTAGTACATATGGATATACCGTTATATTTTATACATACCTCTAACAAATTTGCATGTACTGTATTATACAAATCTGTAGTAAATTGGCTTGTACTGTACCATGTTATATATTTACTGTACTAAGTTATACATGCATGTAGATTATCTGTATGTACTGTACTATGTAAAACATGCACTGCACTATGTTATAGATTCTTCTGGTAACTTTGTGTCTACTGCACTATGTTAAAAATCCCTGTAGTGATTTTACATGTAATGCCATATGTTACACATCTCTGGTGTTTCTGCCTGTACTGCACTGTTACACACATCTTTTGAGAATCTATATATACTGACCTAAGTTACATGTGGCTATAGTAACTCTGTATGTACTATAGCATGTAATACCTAACTGTATTGAATCTGTATGTACTGTAGTACATGATACAAAGCTGTAGAGACTCTGCATATTTTGTCCTAATAAATATTCATAGTGTCTCTTCATGTACTGTAGTATGCTATACATATACTGCACTAGGTTATACATAACTGTAGTACATCTGCATGTAATGTATTATGCTATAGTATTTGTAGTAAGCCTGCATGAACTGTACTGTATTATACATGTACTTTACTATGTTATAAATACTCATAATTACTCTGTAATGTTATGTATGTATTGTGTCATATTATGTATAACTAGTTAATGTACATGTACTGTACTGTGTTATACATAAATGTAATTCTGAATGTAGTGTCCTTTGTTACAAATATCTTTAGTGAATCTACATGTTCTACAATATGTTATACATAAGTGTAGTGATTTTGCATGTTCAGTATTATGTTATACAGGCACTGCACTGTTACACATACCTGTAGTAACACTGCATGAATGGTACTGTATTATACATGTACTGTACTATGTTAAAATACTTGTGGCAATTTTGCATGTACTGTACTGTTACACATACCTCTAGTGTATCATCATGTACTGTATTGTATTATATTATATATAAGTGTAGTGACACTACAAGTACAGTATTATGTGACATATACCTGTATTGATTCAGCATGTGTTGTACTTTGTTATGCATACCTGTAGTGATACTTCATGCATTCAACTATGCTCTGCATATCTACAGTGACTCTGTATGTACTGTACTGTTATACACGTACAGTCCTCAAATATACTGTAGTAACTCTTGTGCTATACTATACTATACACACACAGCAATTCTGCAGTTACTGTACTATGCTGTAGTAACTTTGCATGTACAGTAATACATATACACACCTTTTGTAACTCTGTGTGTTCTGTACTGCATTATTCATACTTGTGGCAAATGTATATGTATTGTACTTCTTTATACATACATGTTGATAATAAATCCTAAATAACTTTTGACAAGTAAGGTGAGATCTTTTTTCATTGTTAATGCACAACTCAGAAAAATCTTACTTAATCTGAAAGACCTGCAGAGATTTTGCATGAACAATCTTCAAGAAAATATGTCATAGGCCATGCTATCAAAAGTGTTCACTTTGAAGATGGGCAGGGATCTAGGGAGGGGGAAGAAAAGAAAGAGACATGGGGAAGAGATAAAAAGCATTAGAATTCAATATGTGCAAGTATGAACTCCCCATGTTGAATAAATTCCTTATGGGTCGCAAAGATACAATTAAGAAAAAGTTTAAAAAACTGTTCACAATATCTAATGTTAGTTTCATGTAGAAGATACTACCTCACAGTTTCCCTAGTGCTCATGGTGACATTAGTAAATACCTTTATGCAATATATAGATTTTTGTGAAAAGCAGGAGGCTGAGTTATATTCTATTTAAATGTAGCAATATTTTTAGAATATACATTTTAATTGTCAGTTATGTTTCTATGTATGTACTATCTATAAATTTAAAACATAAATCTTAAAGTGTCTTAGTGCTAACAATGCTATCGATATTTTACTTTCCAGAATACATCTTCAGAGGCTTTTGTAACTAGTTCCACAATGATTTAGTCTTTAAATTTCAAATTATTTTTAAGTTCAATTTTCTTTTAAATGTTTTAGCTCTATCAGAACATACCAAAATTAACAGAAAAAATGTCTAGTGTCCACCATGTTTTAAGCAACAGAAATACAAACATTTGTCCACTTATTCTACATTTACTCCAATAAATATAAATACATATTCTGTAGTCAAGGAGCAAGTAAAGCACTACTTTATAGACTCTAATAGGTTAATTAGTAAATAAGCATAAATTACAATAACCTAATCAAATATGTAAGCCCTTTAAGAAACAGGTTTTGTCCATTGCTTTTACAGCAAATATTCAGGACTAGATTCCATTATTACATTTTTAAATAACTTTTTTAGTAACAGTTTGAATTTCAGTTGGGCTGTAGTATTTATTCTTCTGCATACTGCCCAGTGGTTCACATGCAGAATGTGTCACACTTTATAAACACACTGTCATGAAGAATACACAAGTGGAGGGGCTTCCAGGGACAGTGTGCGTGGTCATTTGGGCTCTGTCTAATTAGTGTGGGTTGAAATGCAGAGTAAGTTATTTACTGTTTCTGGTCACGGGATATATTGTATAGGTAGGTAATGGACCCGTAAAATAAAATAGTCTTGACTTCAATATATCTCTATCTCTATCTCTATCTCTATCTCTATCTCTATCTCTATCTCTATCTCTATATCTCTATATCTCTATATCTTTATCTCTATCTTGGTAAAAGATTAAGCCTAACAAAAAATCCATTTGTTTTATATACTGACAGTGATTTTGCACAACATTTAAAAATATCAGTGTTTTTATATAGTCTTTCAGGAGAATTCAAGTACAGAATTTCCCACTTGTGGTGTCATTTCAGAATTTAAAGTTTCAGATTTTGAAGAATTACCAAGATTGGACTTCTTGGGTCAAACATGCTAGTCCTAGCTCACTGATGATACAGACTGATGAAATTCAATCCTTACCTAACCAAGCAGTAGAATGAAGCATTGTCAATATTTAACTAAATGTGATGTGTTTTTGTTAGTACATTTGCAGCATACAATGGCCACACGAAATGAGGAGTTGATGCATCTACTTAACAAATCTTATGTTGTTTTTCATCTCCTTCCCCCTAACTCCTTACTCCCTGCTCCATTCCTCTCTTGGTTCTCTTCCCTTTTGCAAAAGACCTTTATCTGTTTTCTATTACCTAACTTTTTTTGTTCCTCTTTAATTTATTTATATTTTGGGTTCCTCATGTAAGAGAAGCAATACAGCATTTTAACTTGTACCTCTGATGTACTTTAAAATATTTAAAAACATTAAAGAAATTAGCAAATTTCTTCTAGAACATAAGCTAGTTGACAATGTGTGGAAAAAAAATCACACAATACATATGTAACATTTCATACAATTTACAAACTAATTACCTTGTCGTGGTTTTGTGGCTCTGGTAGATGACATGAGGTTACTAAGTCAATGATGGACAGTTTTCTGCTAAAAGCAATAGCAGGAGCAGAAGGATCTGTTTTATTTTTGTCCTTTTCCTGGACCCCAGTTTTACCAAGAGACATAAAATGAAACAGATGATAACACATGGAATGAATTGCATTATAGAGAGGAATGCTGAGTTCAAAGAATTGCAATCACTTCTACTGAGAAACCAGTGTAGCAGTCCTTTGTTCCAGTGAATGATATATCTCTAGCCTCAGTTCTGTACTCTATAAAAAAAAAAAACCTTAAAAGAACTATTGTGTGATAGAGAAAAAAAAGTTTTTATGCTATTTGGCACAGTCTGGTGAATACAATTATCTATAATATTTCATATATCTCAAAATATGAGACAAATTTCGATGTACTTACCATAAAATATTAAAATTTCAGAGTACAGCAATGTATGTTCCAATTACACTGAATCAACAGTCTGCCCAATAATACAGGGGTTGAAACATCATATTGAGACTCATGAACATCCCCAGATATTATGCGTCAATAAAAAATAAAAATAATGACATTTATAAAATCTGGGAAAAATCAGTTTTTTGCTCAAAATTTACATAAAACTAGAGGAGTGGGGGAAAATCATGTCTCCATGGATGTTGTCCACAAACAGATAACACTGAATACAAGTACAAACTTGGAATTAGTTTTCACTAAATATCTGTTGAAGCAATTTAAAATTATTATTAACTGACATTATACAAATTTTTCAACCAGAAAAATGTTAAAATCTGTATGTTTATATATACATAAGTTTTTCAAACAAAAGAGTACATTTCAAATTATCTTGCTGTTTCTACTTATAGAAAAAAAGTTTACTGTGATAGCCATAGAATTATATTTGGGAGACAGGCTAGACAAACTCTGGACTTGCAATTCATCAATGGTGAGAATCACTTTAATCATTGTTTTAATCTTTCTACCTTAATTTCTTTCTCTGTAAAACAAGTAAGTTATGAGTACTTAAATTGATAATGATAATTAAAAATGCAGAGAGAATAGAATATAAAAATTCAATTATTATTATTGGTATTTTCTTTTCATTGTGTGTGTGTCCAATGTGCAAGGCCATGAAGAAAACATTAATAATAACTGTATATACATAAAATATTCCTTGACTCCATGAAGATTATAGGACAGGCTATAACAGAAAGTCATGAAAAATTATTTTTAATATTTACTTATGGAAAAGATAAGTAGAAACATTACATTTCCAATGTAATGTTTGACTGACTATAGTTTTACTGATATATAAGGACAGATATCAACATAATTTGTAAATGTTTGTAGAAGGATTTAATTCATATTAATATTGAACATGAAAACTCAGTAGTCATTATCTTATTTTAATTTTCTTCTGTGAAGCTAACATCCGCATACTAATCTATTTTCTATGTCATTTATTGCAGCCATTATCTGTTTACTTCTTCCCTTTATATGTAATTGAAATTATAACATTTTCATCCTGATCTATCACTCTCTAACCTATCATTCATAAGTAAATTTTAAGTGATTAATTCTAGAATAGAAAATTTAAGCTTCTACAATTTATATTGTTTATCTATAGCTTATTTTTTTAAAGCATAAAGACAATATTCTAAAGGGTTGCATTTTTATTGTTTGTGTATCATATAGACTTGAAAGAGATTATTTCTTAATAGAAAATATTAGATATTCCCAAAATACCACTCTATTCTTTTTCAGAATAAAAACTGCTTTGAAAAATTAGAAATCTAATCTGATTTTATTTATTTGCAAAGACATTTATTCTTTTAGCTTGATGTCCAAAATGATACTTTCATTATCTTCAAAATCCAATCACTTTCTTGGGTATGACTCAGTGTTGAACAAGTTGAGTTTTACCTCACAATATAATGTGTGTGATTTTCTAGTGGCCATATTTAACTCCTATTTTGGAATTTTTTCATCATTTAACAGTTTTAAATACTGTTATTTTCTACCAATTTTAATTTTTTTAAAATCTATCATACGTGTCCAACTTTCTTTCCTACGTCGGCCTTTTGTGTTTTTGTTTCTGTAGCATCACTTCAGAATTTCTTACTGTTTATCACTTACTTTGCTGTGATTTCTGATGTAACAGTTTGCCTTTGTGTTTAGTCTTTTTATGGTGTAACTTTTGCTAGTTCACAATTATTTTCGTGAAGATTTTGAAATATTTTATTCTAGTTTAAATTTAGTAAATACTTATTCTGTGCATATGAAATACTTTGGGCTGCAAGTATAGCCCAGTGGGAGAATGTTTGTCCAGCAAGCATGAGGCCCTGGGTTTGGTCCCCAGTACTGAAAAGAGAGATCACAGGGCTGGAGACCAGGAGGGAGGCAGAGAGGAAAGGAATGGAAGGGTTTGGTCTTTTGAGCAATGCTGGAACTGTTGGGACAATGGGGAAAGAGGTCAGTTATATTAGATGACATAATAACTTTGTTATCTTGTCCACTTAGAAGTTTATGTGTTGCTTAAAGAGATGTGATTGGGTGTCAAGTTGACAAAGTGGGGACTTGTGATTGGTAATTACTGATTTCATGTTGATCAAATGAAGGAATACCTAGAAGGTGAGCAATGTGTACTTTTGGATGTGTCTGAGTGTGTTTGTGGAGGTGTTTCCAGTGACAATGTGTCTGCAGGACATGAAATCCATTGGGGAGACATGCTCTGACTATGATCACCACTATCCCATAGAATGGGGACCCAGATGGAACAAACAAGAAAGAAAGAGGAAGCCTGCCACCACAGGCTCCTTTCGTTTCCTAGCTGTCATGAAGTGAGCTGTTTTGTTTTATTGCATGCGGTCCACAGTAATCATTCTCCCTCACCACAAGCCCCAAAACAAAGAAGCTAAGTGACTGTGGGCAGGAAACTCTGAAATTATAAATTAAAACAAGCTGGGGATTTAGCTCAGCAGCTGCGAGGTTGTAAGTTCGATCCCCGGTACCAAAAACAAAAACAAAGAAAAAGAAGAACTGAAACAAGCCTTACCCCCTTTACAGTGTTATTCTCATGTGTTTTGTCACAGTGACAAAATATAAAAAAAATTAAAAAGCTGACCAGTGACATAAAAAAGCTAACAGTTTTCCTACAATTAAATTTCAAAAACCAATTCTCTTCATATAGATAGTTGTCTCCCTCACAAATAAGCCAGTTGAAAATTACTTCCCACCTTTCTTGAGTCTCAAAGAGCTTCCCAAACCTCTTTTTTTATAATAGTGCTCTTGTAGCCAGATGTGGTGGCACACAGCTGCAATCCCAGCACTTGGGATGCTGAGGCAGGAGGATCATTGTGGGTTTGAGACCATCCTGGGCTATAAAGTGATCTTAAGGCCAGCCTAGACTGCATGATGAGATTCTGCTTCAAAAAGACAGTAAAAAACAAAACAAAACAAAAAAACAATAGTGCCTTGTTTATGAAGAATGTATTATTCTACACTGCCTTTTGAATTTTGCCTCTACTCAACCTCTTTTGCACCATATTTAAACTTTCTGTACGTCTGTGGTTCCAAACACTTCTGCCCAGCATTCTTGCTCCTTGAAGCACTTGGGAATAAGCTTCTGTTAATTAGAAAAGAAATAGCTTTTCTGAATTTGCTATAAATGTGTCTCCCAAGTTTCACAGGTTGGAATCTTCACCTCCTTGGAAATAATGTTGCAGCAGGATGTGTGCAGGAAATGATTAAATCATGAGGGCTTATGAGTGGATTAATATTATTAGTGGTGGAGTGGGTTAGTTGCCCAGAGAATGGGTATTGTAAAAGTGAGTTAGAGTCAGGCATGGAGGTGGACACTTATAATCTCAGCACTCCAGGGAGCTGAGGAAGGAGAATAGCAAGTTTGAGCCCAGCCTAAACATCTTATGGCTATTTCATCTCAAAAAAAGACTTGGGTCATGGAGCAGCTAAGATTTAGCCTTGAGTATGAAGGCACAGAGGCCCTTGGTGTAGTTCTCAGAACTGCAAAACAAACCAAACAGCAAAAAAAGTGAGTTCACTGCCCTCTTGATCTCTAGTTTATTGTCCCCTGGCTTACCCTTCCACATACAGTCACAGGATGAAACACCATGAAAGATTTCATTGTCAGCCAATACCTCAGTGTTAGCCTTCAGCCTTCATAACTGTGAGAAATAAATACCTGCTCTTTATCTGTTATAGCAGCACAAACGTGGAACACGTTTTTGAAAATTTATACATGTGCTGCTGAAGTGAGCACACAGTTTTGAAAATTTGAAGCCTGTGAGAATTTTCAGTTTTGTCAGTTTTCGTACATTTGCTGCTTAGCTAAGTGCTTCTCTTTTAGGAGGTGCAAATTGTTGATAATATCTTCTTCCTGAGAGTGGTAAAATCATTTTTATGTAATAAGTGTTTCCTTTACCGTTTCTGCTGAAGTGCTGTTGGTCTTGGTCACACATACCCACGATCAGAATTCTGAAGCACTTCCCTGTTACTTCCCAGTATAAAAATTGCCATGTGTCTTTGTGCTATTATTCACTGTGTCTCCTGGTTATATTTTTAAAAAAGAATTAAGATGTGTGATGTACATGTACCAACTCCCCACGTTGAATGTAATCATTACATAATGCAAGTTTGTACTAATAAAAAATTAAAAATAAACGTCATGTCCCTACAATATTCTTACATTTGTACTATCTTGTTACTGAGATTCTATAATGAAGTTAGAAATCATGAGATAATATGAGGTAGACTAGTAAAGAAACAGAGACCTTGAGAAACAGTGACATGAAGTGATTGGGAAGTGGAAATGACAGAGTCAAAGAGATCAGTGCACAGATATTAAGAAGAGAACGTGCCTGATGAAAACCAAAATTTACAATATTTGAAAAAGAAGAAAGGGCCATTAATGGGTTAACTATCATAAGAACTTACATAACATGGGATTGTCATATGTTAGAATAACAAAACAGATCTATAAAAGTGTTGAAGTCTGTGAATTCAAATATATATTTAATATACGATGTCAGCTTGTGCAACATTGTAGATGTTCAACTAAAGACTGAATATTTCTTAAGACTGATCACCAATGGAAGGCCATGCCATAATAAAAATACAAACATTTGTGGATTTATCAATTCTTGAGGTTTTCTAGAATTTATATTAGCAAGAAATATGTTTAATAATTTAGGACAAGGACAAGGAATAGAAATATGAAGTTTTCATATGCATAATTCTGGTGTTTCGCGTAATACATGTTTTACTGACTTACTGTCCTACTCTAAATTCACCCTGGTTTATAGCAAAAAGTCACTTGACCCCTTGAATATGTTTTTCCGGTGCCAGCTGGCAAGGAGCTTCGTCAGGAGAAGGGTGAGGAAGGTGTTTCAGACACAATGGTTTCCCCCCTTGATCCAGGTCTGATCACACATAGTAACAGGCTGTGCAAGCACCTGCAACCTCTTCAGTGTCTGTTCCTGTGGGAGATGGGGCCAGCAGCAGCAGAAGTCGGCAGATTGCCCCAGCATTCTGCCACCTCGGCATGCAGTCTGGTAACAGGGTCTCTTTAGCTCTGTCAGTAGTTTCTGGTCCTCCGATTCCCAGTTCCTGCGGTGCACAGCTGTGAGCACTCAGCAGCCAGCTGCTTCCCAGCACCTTCCACCCACCACCGGGCAGTTTTGTAGCAGAGTCTCGGTGACCCTTGCATTACACTTGGCACCGCCAGTGATCTGCTCTTGGTGCATGACAACCAGCAACTCCTACCAGGGAACAGCCCTCCCTGGCACAACAGAAGGCGGGTTTCTGGGCATTTACACTGCAAATAGAACATCAGAGGTACTTCTCTGGTATGCCGAGTGTCAGGGCTGTGGCTTTTCCAACAAGGTCCAGCATTTAGTCTTGGGAGAGCAGGTTCTTTCTAGCACATTGGCCTCAGGGTTAGTGACTGGCACTTTAGCGTTGTCTTTACTTCTTGCCAGCCAACTCCTCTTAAATCTTCTGTAACATGTGATAACTAATAACGTTAAAATTGTTGTATCCAAAAAGCCAAATTACAAAAAGCCAAATCAAAAGAGCCAGACATCTGGAAATTTGGAAAAGTAAAACGCTTTATTTTAGCTGGTACCCAGCGGCATCTACCCCAGCAAGCAGCTAAGGAAAGAACCCCGAGCCAGCATTAGCAGGGGTTTTTAAGCTCTTAAACTGCAAGAGGGTGGGGTTATTATCAAACTGGGACATTTTACAAGAGAACAGGTTGTTACAGATCCGACAGTTACTGTTACATTTGACTAAGGCTGTTTTGACACTGTTTTTTGGGTTTTGTTTTTTGTTTTTTTTGGTCGGCCAACGTCTTGAGAAAGAACAAGTTGTTTGTCAGTGGAATTTTACAGAATAATTAAGCAAGATTTTAGAACATCTAGGTTTACATGAGGCGGGGTGGGTCGGCGCATACGGAACAAGGTGGAGGCACAATGGTTAGAATACAACAAAAATTCCTTGTCTGAATCACTGCATGGTGGTTTAACGTTCTTGATTGACATGAAGTGATATAAAATAAATGCATGGAATGTCAAATCGTAGTCTGGATTTCCACTTGCTGATCATATTCCATCTGTTTAAATTAGACTATGGCTCTTAACATTCTAGTATCATTATTGTAAGTCTCATCATCACCATATTTTACATTAAATATTTAACATGAATCTGGCACTATTTTAATACACTAATAAATGTCTCAAGTCAAATGATCTTTAAAAATACTAAATGAAAAATGCACTCTTATTTTCTTATTCTGTAATAGGTGAGTTAACTGATACTAGAGATGTTAAGTATGTTGTCCAAGATTTTGCCCAAGTGGCAAAAATAACATTCACACACAAGGGGTCTGTCTCTGAGACCTACGTTACTAACACTGCACTACTGACTTAAGGTTTTCTTACATTCAAAATATGCATTCATTTCTGTACATAAGAAGATACAGGAATTATTTATATTAATAATGCAGGTAAATGTGAAATAACTGTCTCTGTACTAGATCTGTCTCGCATCATTTCTATACTGCCAAGATGCATAGAAGTTTTAACACATTTATATATTATATTCCATTACTATTTATGATGGTTAAGCTTAATTTTTAACTAGGTTGGTTTGACTGGCATCTCCCTGTTAGTAAAACACACTTCTGGGTGTGTCTGGGTGGGTGTCCAGGGTCCAAATCTGGTCTCCTGACCTCTCCTGTCTGGCCCTCTTCTATGCTCTGCTGTCTGTCAGCCATTTTGATCATGCAGCCAACTGGCCATAGACTAAAACCCCTATGTGAACCAAAATTAACCTATCCTCATTTAAATTGTAGCGGTGTTAGGTATTTTGTCTCAACAAAAGAAAAGCTGACCAATACACTACTGCATTAATCATAAGTATAGGACCTCTGAAAAATCTTTTACGTGTGCTAAACATTTATCCTAGTTCATTTTCTGCTGCTATAACAGAATATGTAAAACTAGACTATTAATAAAGAACAGAAGTGAAATAAATCATACACACAAGCTTAGATATTTGATGGTTTTTCTTATATGAAAAGCTTAATACACAAATAAAGTATGAAGGAAAAGACAAATAATAGGAAAAAAAGACAGTGAAAAAAATGTTATCCTAATCTAATGCGGACAAGGTATCTTAAATTGTACCTTGAATTAGCACTATGGTCTTATGTGTTTTGATTTATTCTTCTGCTTTTTAATTTCTATATATGATAATTATAAGTTAAATAAATGAATCTGATTTTTGATAACATAAAAAGGAGATAGAGGGAAGGGGAAAAATTGAAATGTGTTATAAACATATACTCACTCTCTACAGTGAATATAATTCATTATGTACAGCAAACATGTACTAAAAAATGTCAGAAAATTTAAAAAAAGAAAACAGATTCATTTACTATGGTTTTGGAGCCTTGAAAGGCCAAGAATAAGGCTCTGACATCTGACAACAACCTTCTCATTTCACAACATGACAAGGGGCGTCATATGACAGGGTAGTGAGAGTGTTCACACTGAGACCTTGTCATCTTCCTCTTCTTAGAAATCTCCCATCTCACCACGGGGCTGAGTCCTCGTGACACCACTGAACCTGACTCCCTTCAAAGGTTTCATCCCTGTCTCCTTTAACATACGAACCTGAAGGTGTTTCTAACACATAAACATTCAGTAAATTGGCCAGAGCAATAAATTATTTTACTGCCATTATATATTATCAAGTATTCTGTCAGAAGGTATTGCTTCAATTTGTTTTTATTTTCAAATGTGCTTTTTTTAGTGTAGCTAAAAATAACTAGAAAATGCAGTGTGTCCAAATTGTATAAGTCATATACTAAGTTCATTGAATTATCAATATCAATGCACTGGAATTTTCTTTCTGAACGCTTATCACATATGTGTATCTAATTTTATGTAAGTACATGTGTTTTGTTTGCCTCATCTTACAGAATGTACGCTACTTATGGAGAAGAGTCATCTGTCTTACTCATCTTTAAAGATTAGTACACAGCATCCTTGTATTCAATGAACAGATGTATAATAAAAACAAAATGATTTTTCTCAAATTTTATTATATAATGCTTTTAAAGATGGAAAGTATTTTTCTTTGTTTTCTTTTCAGTTCTATTTTGACCACACTGAGGTTTTTCTTGCTGTCATATATCAACAGCATTATTTTAAGCAAAATTTATATTACTGCTGTTATTACCCATATTTAGTAGGTTCCCAAAGGTGTGTGCTCAGTTTTTAAAAAGTTGTTGACAGATTCTTTAATCTACAGCCTCTCTCTCTCTCTCTCTCTCTCTCTTTTTCTCAGTCTGTCTCTCTCTGTGAGAGAGTATACTGAAGCAATGCCATACATAGCATTTTCTGGATTTCAGTGCTTTGAATTATGTGTTTCTTCTAATGATGCTATGTTTGGGAAATGGAATGTGAAGTACCATTCTGAGCCTGTAAATGTGGCATGTTGCATAATGAAAAAGAAAAAGTGCCAGTTGTTCAGCAATATGTTGGTGGAGCCTTTCTGCAGAATTGTAACGAAGAATACTGAGGGCCAGCTAGCAGATATGTTAAGCCCTGTTTTCATCTCTTTCATTTGTTTCTCCTCCAGTTCTATGTTTTAATTAAAAGAGTAAATTGAAGCAGCCTGAATCTTTTAGCATCAATCTTCCCAAGGGATGTTATTCAGCCAGTTGGGTTAAGAAGCAAGCATCTGAAACATAATTTTCAGCCAACTAGTCAAAGACTAGCACTCCGGCCCTGTATAAATCTCATAATCCCTTTGTAACAGTTGCAGTACTGGCAGAGTGTAAAAGCGAGTTTACCAGCTCATACGTAGTCCTACTCAGTAGGAAGGACATGTCTCCAAGGCAACACTCATAAGTAAGAGCTACTGGATTCACTCCAAGCCCAACACCACAAAGGAGAAAATAAAGTTGACAGAGCTTGATTATTAACTTCATCATGATGCAAGAAATCTATTAATATTTAAATAGTGAGAGTAATACTTAAAATTATGAACTTTATTATGTAACATCTCTATTAAGCATATTGTAGGAAAATGGGTGCACCTTGAGACCATAATATTAAATGAAATAAATCAGACACACAAGCTTAAATGTCATATGGTTTTCCTTATATGAGGATCCCAAATTATGCATAAAAAATAAAATTAAAAAATAAATAATAGAAAGTAGTGAGATAGATCATTGTCAAATAGAAAGGGGATCAAGACATGGAGGGAGCAGGAAGGGAAAGGAGGGAACAAGGATAAAAAAGAAAGACTTGCTATGCATGAATACCAACTCTACACAAGCAGTGATAATGCTATACATTGCAAATATGTACTAATAAGTATTAAAGAAACTATATGTGTATATAACACATGGATGAGGAATTTCAGATTACTGTATATTAACATTTTAAAATAATTGACTTTTTGCATTTGGGGAGATTTATAATTTCTTAGAAGAAATTGGCTTAGAAAAAATTAGGTTAGATTTTTATTTTGATGGCTACAGTCTTCATAAAGTTGGGTAACGAATATATCTTTCATGATTTTACTAGTGTAAAATAAAACAAAATTGACAACAGATAAAACCTATTAACAAACTAAAGCAAAGAAAATCTGATACCTAAAGCAACAAATCAATCCTTCCATTTTTTCAAAAAAGTCATTTGTAGCTGCTTGCAATCTTTTGGCAGCTGGAAATTATATTTTCAAGATAATTTGCACATATGTAGTCTTGTTTAATATAATGATGTAATAGTATACTCATTTAGGTGAAAGAGTTGATGCAGATATATTTAACAGTGTAGAATTCATACAGCCCATTGTATTAGTTTTGCATGATTATAAGAAAATTCTTGAGACAGAATACTTATAAAGAAAAGGAGGTTTCATTAATTCAGAGTTACGGAGGTCAAAGGGCATGGCACCTGACCCAGCTAAATTCAGACACAGATGCTCTCCATTGGCTGTGTCAAGTCATGCTGGTGAGCGATGCTGGGACACTGTGTTGGATAACAACCAGGAAGCAAGGGAAAGGAAGGCACCAGGCTTGTTTTTATATAACTCAACAGAACCCAAGGTGTGAAAAGAAGAGGATCTTAGGAGAGTGTGACCTCAGTGACCTCAACCTCCCACTAGGCTCTTTTTCCCTTTAGCACCACCTTGGAGATCAAGTCTTAATCATATTTAATATTAGGGTCAGACAACTGAACTACTGCACCTGGGGTTGGGGAGTGAAGGGGAGAAGCATAAGTACAATAATGAAGAAAAAAATTTAAAACTGTGAAAGCAGAAAGAAAGTGAGGTATGTTTGGGGAAGAAAAGTAGAAAAAAGGGACAACATGATCCCTGCTATGAACTTAATGTTTGTGTCCCTGTAAAATGGCTAAATTTGTATCTTCAAACCTAATTCTCAACATAAGTATGTTTAGAGGTACCATGTTTGGCATGTAATTAGGTTTACAAAAAGCCATGAAATTAAGGCTATAAACACAGGTTTATTATAGTTATATATTATAAACACATATTGAAATATCACACGGCAACTCATAAATATGTACAATTCTTCTGTACATTCATTCATTGTGGGAAGTTGATATGTGTATATAACACATCTTCCTTGGCTTTTTTATCGTCTGCTCCTCCTCCCTCCCTCTTTCTCTTGGTTTTCTTCCCTCTTGCAAAAAAAATCTGTGTCTCAATTTAATATTGCCTTTGCTTTGCTCCATACTTTATTCATATTTTAGTTTCCTCAAAAATTTATGAACAGCTCATCATATACTGTATATATAAACTGAATCATCACACTATAACCCTTAAATATATACAACTAAAATAATAATAAAAGAAAGCTGTAAGTATGAGGGGAAATCCACTGCTCTCTCAGGGTATATGTTTAAAATAGTAATTCTTTAAATAAAGGAAGATACCAACTATGTTTCCTCCATGTGAGAAGACAGTTGTCCTCAAGCTGAGGATGTGGCTCTTGCTAGGAAATGAATTGGTGGGCTCTTCCACCTCAGATTTCTCAGACTCCAGAAGAATGAGGAATAGTAAGCTGCTGTTTAAGACATAATATTTGGTATTTTGTTGTAGAACCTGGGATAACTTAAGCAATCTCTATAATAAATGATCGGAATTCATATTTTTGAATACCTTGAGTTGTGTAAATGACTAATCTGGACAGGGTCTCCAGTTCCAGAACTAATTACGGACTTTGGGAAACAGTTTACTTTTCAGTAACTGCATGGGTAAAGGGAGAGCAATGAATGGATACTCTGGTTGTAAGTCATAGAATGTGACAGTATCTGCTATGATTTGAATGAGCCCAGCCCCCCAAGAAAATAAGTATTGGTGATTTAATCTCCAGTGCAAGGTAAAGCAGTGTTAAGAGCTGAAACCGTGAGGGACAATGAGGCCATGAGTATTGCTCCAGCATCAATGGATTAATACTGATCATGAAAGAAGGCCAGGCTACAAATTCCATCTCTTGTTCTTGTTCACCTTCATTTTTCCCTTCTGCCATTGATGTACAGAAGTCTCTCACCACATGAGACCACTAGATTTTGAACTTCTTAGCCTCCACAACTGTGAGACAAAGGTACATTTATCATTTATAGCCTATTAGAACAACATAAAATGAACTAAGACATGGCAATGCCTTTGTTTCATTTTGTAAACTTTTATGTACTTACATTTGACAACATGGTCTCCAGGCTCCTGTGCAAACAGCTGTAGGCTACTGTATATGCTGATTCTGGAAATGCTGCCACTTGGGCCATTGTTCCATTCACCACAGGCTGAATGAATTAGGCTCATCACTTAGGTCCTGATTGATTCCACATTATGAAACACATTTTCTCTGAGTCCCCAAATATGGGTAAAGTATTCCCCATTTTTGATGCTGCAAACATTTTACTTATGAATTGTACTTACATGTGCTGTTATTTTCATAATTGTCTAAGTTGCTTTTCTTGTTGGTGAGACAAAATGCCTGGCATCCACTGTTAAAGAGGGGAAGATTTATTTAGCTGTTTGTAGAGGTTTCAGACCACAATCAGCTGGTTCTAGGACAGGGTGGCATGACAGAAGGGCAATCGCTCATGATGACAGAAGACAGCAAAATCAACAAGAGAGGAGGTGTGACCAAGTCTCTTTTGGTCCTTTGTATTGCATGCAAACTGGCCACTCAAGGGTGGGCATAGTATTCATACCCTTAATTTCAGCATTGGATGGAGAATCAATCACAAAGTCTAGATTCAGCCACCTTGGAAAACCTGCTTCCCCCATGGCTGCATGAGGCTTTGTGGGTACATCCAGACACAAACCATAACAATAATGTATTACTGAAATTTCTTTAGTTTTTCTTTTCTTTTTTTTTTTTTTTTTTTTTGCGGCACCAGGGATCGAACTCACATCCTCACACCTGCCAGACAGGCGCTTAAGCTGCTGAGCCAAACTCCCGGCCCTGGTTTTTTGAGGCAGGGTCGCACTATGTAGTTCAGGCCGGCCTTGTGCTCATGTTGTAGCCCAAGCCGGCCTCGAACTCACAACGCTCCGCCTACCTCAGCCTCCCGAGTGCTGGGATTAAAGGCGTGTGCCACCATGCCCGGCTAGTTTTTCTATTAAAGAAAACTAAACACTAAGATTACAATGTCTAAATTTCCATAAGTACCAAGCATAATATTTTACAGAAATCATTGTCCTAAATAGTTTCCACTAAATTTAATCTTCACAATGACTCTTGAAGGCAAGTAAATGGTTTCATCCTCTTTTCATCAATAGAAAGAAAGAACCAAATAAAGATTGAAGAATTTGCCCAGGGCCCCTAGTAAGTATTAATACCAGGCTTCACACACAGAACACTGAAACCACAGACTTTGATCTTAAACATTACAATACTTTGTACCATTGTTTTGGCTCCAAACTAGCTTTAACACCAGTAGCTGGTACTAAAGAAGCACAAAAAAGGCATTGCTAAAAATGTAGTCGCTTAACTACTTATAAGCAAAATAAATAAATAAATCTATTATTTTTACATGTTTAGTTTTCCTTTTCAAAAAGTTTACAATGATTCTATGTTAATGTTTTTCTGTAACAAAGTAACAATGTACTTTATTTCCCTGAAAAAATGTTTAAGTAGTTTCTGTTCAATTGAGCTTTTTAATTGCTGTAATTTCAGGGCAAATAAAATAATATCAAATTAGTATCATGTAGAAATAAGTATTTTGTAAAGTTTTGCCCATAGTGAGTTCCTTAAAAGAAAGGTAAAACCAAGGTATGTTTAAAGTTAATCCATTCACTTATGCAATATTCTATGGAAAATTGTTAATAAAATTATTATGTAAGCAAGGTGCCATGTAAGACTAGGAGTAACAAGAGTAGTTAAAAACACAGTATTTCATTCATGGATATTATTTAACTTACAAAAGAAGTAAGTACATGCAAAATTAAAAATGCATATATTTTGAAACAACAATATTGATTTGAAGGATAAATACATAAAACTGATGAAACACATGGCTGGAGCTCACCATCAGCTGTGCGACCAGAGAAAACCACTGGATAAGGAAGAAGCAGTAGTAATTAAACAGAGTCTGGAAATGAATTTGGAGAAAAGCCTAGAATCATATCAGCAAGGACCTGAGAAGTTGCATAAATTGGGTTATCTTTTATTCTGAGTGAAGTAGAACAGAATTAGTGCATGTTTATTCAGGATATGGCATGGTGACCTTTACATTTTGACAGGGCTATTATTATTCTCTAGAACTAAGAAATGAAACAACAACCTTTTTATGTAGAAAACAAACATCACGTTGTTCATGAAAACAAGGATTTAGGTGTTCATTGTTATTCCCAAGAGAAAGATTTTGTAAAAAGTTAATTCATCAACCCTTTAATGATACTTTATATGAATATCACATGCATAAACCCATTTAATGGTAAAATTACCATCATTATTAGTCCCGTTTTTGTAGATGAGAAAAGTCAATCAAAGTGGTATGAATCTCGCCTGCAGACCATTTAGGAACTATGCAAAGATAATTCTCAAAGCATTTTAGGTTGTGTCTTAATGATGAACACAGAGAAAAGGAAACAATTTAAAAGTTCTTTAGTTCCTTTGCTTGTACTTTGAATTATTCAAATGAGATATACCATACATCTTTAAACTTGAGTCCATTTCACTCGACACTGTTTTTTCCAGATGCATCCATTTTATTACAAATGTCTCAGATAAATCCTTTATTGCATAGTAGTATTTGATTACGTATAGATAACACGTTTTCTTTATCAATTCATCTATTGATTGGCATGAAACAGCTTCCAAGGATTTAACTATTAAAAATTGTACTGTTATAAGCATTGGAATGCATGTGTTGCTGTGTAATAGGATTTAATGGAATTTCTAGTTTTAGTTCTTTGAGACATCTCCATACTGAGTTCCCTAGTGGTGGTACTAGTTTACATTCCCACCAACAGTGTAGGAAGGTTCCTTTTTCACAGAAGCCAGGTCAG